>CM019717.1:61895777-62005777 GCA_009760885.1 Achatina immaculata | reverse complement strand
CACTCTCTCACACACACACTCTCTCTCACACACTCTCTCTCACACACACACTCTCTCTCCCACACACACACTCTCTCTCTCACACACACACTCTCTCTCTCTCACTCACATACACTCTCTACCTCACACTATTTAGCACTGAACATACATGTATGTCACTGGAAAAAAAAACGAGAGGAAGCTCTTTTCTAAAACGATCTGAGGAGTGAAGTTAGGCCTTTCTGAGGAGTAAAGTTAGGCCTTTCTGAGGAGTAAAGTTAGGCCTTTCTGAGGAGTAAAGTTAGGCCTTTCTGAGGAGTAAAGTTAGGCCTTTCTGAGGAATAAAGTTAGGCCTTTTTCTTGTGTTTGCTATAGTTTATTTGCTATTTGGATGAATTTTCAGTTTGTCTGTCAGACTTCGCCCGTGTGGTCACCAGATCCCAGATCTAGGTCTTGATAGAAAATAATAGGACCACTACCACCTTCCACAAATATAAGAGGCGACTAAGGGGGTGGGGGGTACGTCAACGACCTGTTCACCCGGATAAAGTCATAGTATAATGGAAACAGAAAAGAAAAGCAGAAAACTGTCTTAGAAAAGGAAGGAACTCTTCTCAGAAAAGGAAGGAATTCTTCTTAGAAAACGAAGGAACTCCTCTTCTCAGAAAAGGAAGGCTCTTCTTAGAAAAGGAAGGAACTCTTCTCAGAAAAGGAAGGAACTCTTCTTAGAAAAGGAAGGAACTCTTATAAAAGAGCGTATGAAGTTACGTAGTCAAAGACAAAAGGACGTTGCTGAAAGCACATCCCACGCGAGAACCAGCACGAAAGCGTTCAAAGACAAGGGATGCACAAGGAGGGAAGTAGAAAGCCAAATCCAAGAACAGGGATGGCAGGAGAGATTATCCGTGACCTACATCTCCAAGGCAGTGACAAGCAATCTATCACCGTTACCATGACAAACGCCAGCCATCTTTGTTCTGACTGTTTACCTGTAGCATAACTGCACTTTTTGTATAAATAAAGCTAAATACCCGCATTTAAGTCCAGTTAAGCCGCTACTAACGTTTTTTTTTTTTTAAATCAAGCAGGTCAAACTTCAGCAAGGAGCTTCCCTTGATCCAATTTGGCGATAAAATTAGAAAATTAGGTTTCGTTTGTTTACCTTTTCGGAAACGCCATATAAAGTGTGCTGTCGAGTCTATTTATAACACTAACTAAAAATAATTATCATTTAGATTTCTCGCGCACACGGCTTAGTTTATGTTACTACTATACACAATTGTAGCTTAGTATAGTTGTATTTTTTTTTGCTTGTATGTATGAGCTTCAAAGCTTAACGTAATTGTATTTTGCTTCTATATATAACTGTAGCTTGAAAATCTTGAAGGTTTTGTGTTTTGCTTTTCAAAATACTTGTAACTTAAAGACCTTAATGGACTTGTATTTTGCTTTTACGTGTAACTGAAGGCTTCGAGACTTAATGTAGTTGTATTCTGCTTCTAAATATAATTGTTAGCTTCAAGACATTAATGGACGACATATATAACGGTAGCTTCAAGACCTTAATGCAGTTGTGTAATGTGTCTGTATGTAATTGGAAGCTTGGAAGCCTTAATGTACCTGTATGTTGTTTCTATATGTAACTGGAAGCTTCAAGACCTTGAGGTAGTTTTATAGTCCTTATAGAAATAATCGGACGTTTCAAGACCTTAACGGGTAGTTACTGGCCTCATTTAGTTGGCGTTTTTTTGTTTTGCTTTTTTTTATTAAATAGTAAATTTGCATAAATTCTGATCCTCGAACTCGGAGAGAGAAGATACATGCAGAATGGAAATATCCTGAAAGCTTATGACGCGGGAACTTTCTTGACGTACACGAGTTATGGGCCCGCCCAGTGAACTAAAAAGGGAATATGGGGGGGGGGGGGGGTAAAAGAATCCATGTTTTACTCACATGTGCATCAGGACTCTTGGCTCCGCATTTGAATTACTTCGTATCCTGATTCATACATCCTCCTACAGGTAAATGAGTCCTGTGATATCGACGAAACGTCACTAGGAAACTTCCTTTTGTTGCCCTGAATATAACAAAAAAAAAGTTTACCCGGTGTAAACTTGGGTGTATTCAAATATTCAGAGTCCATTTTTAACTCAACTTTCTCTTAATGCACTGACAGATTATTTTCTCTTAATGCACTGACAGCTATGTTTGTATCCACCAGTGTGCTCCACCTTGCAGACAGATGTTCCCTGATTTCAAATAAGATTTACTAATAAAACTGTGTCACATTTCCAGTACTGTATTTTTATTTTTCACTTTAACTGGTCAACTGTTACAATGGACAGAACTACGAATGTGTTCTTTCTTTTTTCTTTCTTTCTTTCTTTCTTTCTTTCTTTCGTAGTCGAACGTAACCTATAAATAATCTTCTTCTAATTACCAAGGCAAGGAACTTATCGGTTAATTCTGTCATTCCCACAATAAATAGTACAGGAAGAATGGATCTTTCTGGTCCCTTCTTGAATTCACTATCTCTTTTATGTCCTCGCCGCCAAGACGAAAGCGAATTTCATTTTTATGGGGTGAACTATGCGTGATACCCCGTTTTCAGTTCGTTGACTAACACTAGCATATGAAGTGTAATCCAGTACGTCTCTTCGTGCAGGCATTTATTCTCCGTTTTCAGAGGCAGTTTACATCCTCATAGCATTCTCTGTATCTACTTTTTTGCAGCTTTGTTAGCTAGGGAGACTAGAACCCACTTCCTTTAGTCCGAGAAACAGGGCCACTACCTATTCGGCCGCTCCTTCTCTCAGGTGTTCATCATATTTGGATTCACTCAGTTCACAAAGAATTGCACATGTACTAAGTTTCCCCACCAGATAGCCCCTTTGCTGTTAATGTACACCTTATAAATAGACAGGGTATTCCGATAAGGTAAGAAATACCGAAGCTAAGGATTAGCCTCTTATGCAGTGAAATGGGGGAAATTTTGCGGTGGCTACTTTTCTTAGTAAGAAAGTAAATTCGCTGGTAACACTCGATGTAAATGACGCAAAGTCTTCAAGGATGGGCAAGTTTCGATATAGATTACAAAGTTCATCAGATAGGAATGCTGAATCATTTTGTCAATGAAAGTTATAAAAAGAAATTTTTAAAGAGGTTTAATAATGAACATTTTTGTTAGGAGACATAGTAATTAATATCTTAAGAACCACTGGTAGAGGTAAAATCCCAATTTTCATGCCATTAAGGCATATTGGGGATACGGTGTTAGGCCAATATTTCCAGGACCAACAATACATGAAAATGTGATATGATCATTATCACACCTGGCCGTATCTGTCTTCCAAGATTTATTTGGTATTCATTTTTAGAGGCTGGATGGAGCGCGGAGGCTCTTTGGTGTGGTGTTACCAGAAAAAAAAAATCCACACTGTTGCGACCTCTTCCCGTGCTGGAGGAAGAAACACGGACGTGTTCTGGAGTGCTAGACTAAAAACGCGGGTCTTGGTCTGTAAGGGGATCTAGTTGTAAAATGGAATGGAAAACAGTATTTCCATGTACTTCCGTATACTTAATATGTTTCAAAGTATAACTAAATGTATGAAAATTTCATAAATGCAGAGTTTTTTAAGAAAAAAGAAGTAATGTGATGTTTTTAGACACTGACTGTGCCCAGCTCACCATCGGCTAGGTCTCGATCTGCACTACTTACCATCTGAGATGTGTAGATCCGCTTGTCGATCTCATATTCTGATTCTATGTTGCATTCTCGCTAAATTAATGTCTGAAATAACTCCTAACTACTTCTCCAGTCGTCTAAATATGTCTAGATCTACTTGGGATACATTCAGGAGCAGTGGGTTGGTCACAGGTCATGTCCATACCCCTATCTACATCATCAAAAATTGAAAAATGTCGGTCTTTATCTTCCTTTTTCTCGCTCGGCATCGATCGTAACTAGCCATTTTGAAAAGTGTCACCGGAATCGCGAACGAAATATATACAATCTAAATGTTACACCGGTTGTTTTATTGAAACAAACCAATGATCATTATAATGACCATTTGCACGCACGGGGTATATCGGAAGCGTCATTATAATGACCAAAAGCACGGAATGAGTTTAACTCAGTCTAGGAATTTCGTTCTCTGTCGCTTCAACGTTGCTTATGACCCTGCGTTTCCTCTATCTTTTTGTAATGATTATTATTTTATGTTATTTTCTTTATTATAGTTATTCACTGCCGCAGTGAAATCCCACTGAGTTTTATTTCCCACTTGCACGACTTCTGTCCGAGATTCCACCTTATACCAGAAGTCTCAAAGTTCGTCGACCCCTTCATGATGATTCAGATTGTTCATTTATCCCCAGACTTTCTTCATATGATTACTATGATGATTACTAATCAGTACTTAGTGCTCTTATACTTATAGCAGCAAATAAGACCACGTTTGTCGATCTCGTGGATAGTCCAGTCGACTCTTGGTGATTAATACTGATCACTTTGGGGAATCCTGATTTACACTCAAAAAGTTTAATGGACATAGAAAGCTGTTATTATTTCTGGTAACAAATTTTGCAATATCGTAGTTGTTTATGTTCTATTATATATATATATATATATATATATATATATATATATATATACCACCATGATTAAGTGATGTAGCACTGTACTGCAAGAAGAGCAAACTGCAGCTAGCATTCATATCTGTAGTCGAAGAATACAAGGTAGGAAAGACAAGGCTTGCAATGATGCTACAAGAGTCTACAGATCCGGTGGTACCAGAAGTGCAGCCAGCACTTAAAACTGGACGAAAATGGAAAGTAAGTGAGGAAGTGACCGCAGCCAGGGAAACACTGGAGCTGAAAGAAGTAAAAGGATACACTCAGACCAACAGAAAGGATTTGGTCATGGTGAAATCAAATGGTAGTCAAAGGCCTCCTGTAAGGAAAGAAGGGATATGATCATCAGCGAAGTAAGAAATTCAGAGGATGACAAGCAGGTCCAGAAGGCAGTCCAACAGGCACAGCAAGGTCAGTGGACAACATGGGAGGAAGTCCTGCAGAGATCACTAACATGGAATGACATCTGGAAAATGGTACCCTTGAGACTCAGCTTCATCATCAGAGCTACTTATGACCTTCTGCCTACAGGCAGAAATGGGGTGTATCAGAAGACTCAAAGTGCCCTCTGTGCAACGAAAGGCAAACATTGGAACAAGTGCTGTCAGCGTGCAGAGTATCATTAGGTCAAGGACAACCAATACCAGTCCTCCGTAGCTAAATCGCTAAAGACGCACTTCAAAGTGCAGTGCCACCTGGAAGATCACGGGTTCAATCCCGGGACGAAAAAAAAGAAGCAAAACTCATAAAATCTCTGGGAGAAATGATCCAGAGGAGCCCCACCCCCTTAGAGTGCCAGGAGAGTGTCAGGAGTTTAATAGGGCCGAAACACTTGTGGGAATGGGGGAGGTACTTCCTCTGATGATCTGAAGAAGTTGTGTTGTTGTTCCGCTCTCTATAGAGAGTTTCCTACATATAAATATGTTACATTTGCTTTAAACATAATATCCATAATGTGAAAAGTTTGTTTCTGTTTGCTTAAAAGAATTAGAATTAAAGATTAATTAATTTGTAAAAAAATTAACGCAATTTTGTAAAAAGTAAATGTCAGTCCGCAAGAACAGCGAAGAGCAGAACCTCTATCTTAATGCAAAGAAAACTAAACTGATGACAACTGACAAAACAAACAAGGCAACTGAAATATGTATCAATGAGGAAAAACTGGAAGAAGTGGAGAGTTTTGAATATCTTGGATCGCTACTAACTAATAATGGAGATACAACGAGGGAAATTAAAAGGAGGACATCTATCGCTCTTCAGAAAGTAAAACAAATAAAGAATCTGTGGAGAGGAGCAGACAGAACCACAAAAATAAGATTTTTAAGGGCATGCATCTTTCCCATAGCAACATATGCCTGTGAGACCTGGACACTTAACAAAACAGCTGAGAAACACATAAATGCCTTTGAATGTAAATGCTACAGAAGAGTTCTCCAAATATCGTGGACACAAAAAAGAACAAATATATCTATACTACAAGAGCTTAATATTGAAGAAGGCTGGCTAGTGAAGAGGATTAAAGAGAGAAAACTGAAATATTTTGGACACATTAAACGTCATGATAATTTAGAGAAGACCGTATTGGAAGGATACATAATGGGAAAAAGAAAAAGAGGAAGACCAAGACGAAGATGGCTGCAAGACATCGTTGACGATCTGGAAATGGATGCAACAGCAGCAGGCCATCTTGCTCACAACCGAGAGGCCTACAGGAGTGCTGTTTGGGAGGCAAAGTTCCGCAAGGGACATGCAAATGAATGAATGAATGAAATGGGAACCCCCCCCCCCCCCCTAAAAAAAAAAGCTAACGACTCTTGAAGTAAGATCAGTCATTTCTGCATGTTTTGCCTGACTTGACTATTTTTCTATTAAGTGGTTGGCCAGGCCGATAAAATAGTATCAAATATTAAATTATGCATTCGTGTAGGTTTGTTTCGTGCCCCTCCCCCCCCCATCTTTTTTTTGTAGGTTGATAAAGTAAAATTTGTTCCATAGCTAGAGCCAGTTTTTGTTTTCTGGCTAACAAGATTGTCGGTGGTAACTGTTCGCTATCGCGTGCAGTAAACAAAGATACTGTTTTATGGCACAGCGAATAGTACATCCAAATACTGCCTTTTTTTCACGATTAAATCTGAAACCATTTTCTTATAACAGGGTAGATAATAAGATAAATATAACCATCTCATCATGCCATTAGAGGCACAAAAGGGACATGGCACCGATGCTTATATTTTATCTGACCTGCTAGCCCACTAGAGGGCGTTGTGGTCGGGTGGGGTCACCTTTTGCTGTCCCAGCTGTGGGAAAAGTCAGGTATCCATTTCTACAGTTTGGCAGATAGTATACCTGAGGCTGGTCTTGAACCACAGACATTCGGCGTGACAGAAAAGTACTTTTTTGTACTGGTAATATGATTAAGGGAATTGGAGGTCACGATTAAAAGGCGTAAATAAATATTTCTGTAGTAAGTGGCTGGAGAGAACGGAAAGGAAAATTTAATGCAAAAAGGGGGCAACTAGCAGAGAAATGTTGAGAAGCCCTAATAAAACTGTCTGTTTTCTTCAGTTAAGAACTGAAAGTGTAGCATTCACCGTGTAAAAATTGAAAAATACATTCGACACTAAAAAAAGAAAGTCTCAGACCAAAAAAACTATTTCAGTTTTAACACGCTGAGTTGTCAGTTCACCCAGAGTTTCTCAGTCTTTTTTTTCTTCTGCTCGTGCCCATCGTTGTTTTGCATTACAATTTTATCTACAGCACAAATTCTCTCTCCTCTCTTCCTCCCTTTCTCTTCCTCCTTTTTATTACAGAAAAGCGTACTTTACGTGTTTCTGTCGTGGCTCCCAGAAAGTCGGAGTGATCCCTATTTGACCCTAGGGCGCCGAGGTGAGAAATCTTGATTTAGTAGCTCACTTCCGGTCTAAATTTAGGAAATTTGAATTCTCCCCGACATTTCATTGGGCAATGAAATAAGGAAGTATTATGATTACTGAATTAACCAGTACCTACCTGTATATGAAGAATTTTTTTCAAACGTCAACAATATGAAAGTTTCATTAAGGAAAAATTCCCAGAATTTAAGAATACCAATAAGTGAAAATAAATTCCAACAATTCCATCAATTAATGCTTATTATTTAGTCTTAAATCAAGTCCGTCTTGCATTATTTTGTAACTACTCAGCGTTCTGGTACTCTTGATAACATGATGTTTGTAACTACTCAGCGTTCTGGTACTCTTGATAACATGATGTTTGTAACTACTCAGCGTTCTGGTACTCTTGATAACTTGATGTTTGTAACTACTCAGCGTTCTGGTACTCTTGATAACATGATGTTTGTAGCGGCACAACGTTCTAGTACTCTTGATAACATGATGTTTGTAGCGACGCAACGTTCTAGTACTCTTGATAACATGATGTTTGTAACTACTCAGCGTTCTGGTACTCTTGATAACATGATGTTTGTAGCTACTCAGCGTTCTGGTACTCTTGATAACTTGATGTTTGTAACTACTCAGCGTTCTGGTACTCTTGATAACATGATGTTTGTAGCGGCACAACGTTCTGGTACTCTTGATAACATGATGTTTGTAGCGACGCAACGTTCTGGCTGGGTTAGAGATGGACGAAGCCTTCGCAATAGTTTATCTAGGTTCTTAGGTTTACTATGACAGGCAATACAACATACCACATTCACAATGGAAAAGTACCATAAGTCATAGTTAATGGTGTTTGCTGTTGTGTCTGAGGCTCGGGTGAGAGAGAGAGAGAGAGAGAGAGAGAGAGAGAGAGAGAGAGAGTTTATAAAAAAAGGAGGGGGGAACGTAATAAAGTCCCCTATTCGATAAGCACCGAATAAGCGTTGAGACTACAGTACTAATATTATTTATTTATATGTGGGGCAAATATGTGAGATATTTTACATAAAACATGCAAATACATATTGTTAGTACACGGGCCGCCTTATTTGAGTACGTTAAAAACCGAGTAATGTACTTGTAACACTGTGGCCAGCCTTTCTTGAATCCGCATAACTTTTTTCCGCGAAATCTTTACGTAATCAGTAAGTTCAGTATGTGAATGTTTATATTTCTATTGGATAAGAGATTCAAGAGGTGCGTGGCCTAGTTTATCAGAACATCTTCCAATGAGGAATCTCTCAAACAAGGGAGACACCAAGGAATTCCGTGTGACCTATTTTCGCGGGTCAGCGGCAATAATATTTGTTTTGTACAGTAATGCTTAGAAGACGCGTTATTTTGTTACTCTACAGAGTTCCAAGTTTGGTTAATGGCAGTGATTCTTATAATAGAATCAGTAACAGGGATGCCCAGACCTGCCAGAGTGACAGCTACAATAGAAAACCCCTGCATGCGGGACGAAACTAGCACAGCTTTGCCAGTGTATGAACCACTGGCCCAGCAAATTCGCTCCACGCGGCTACAGGCAAACAGGACGTGGCAGACATATCAAGAGCTCAGAGATTCTGTGGTATGTATAAAACAGCCGTTAATGATGCAACTTAATGTACATTACAGCTGTATAGTGATTAACTTTACTATTATATTGTATAGGACACACCTGTGATTTGTGTTAAATCGGTGAACTTTTCATAATTGCCTTCACAGCCACCACTGCATGTACTGTACTTTTAATATACAGCTACATTTTAACAAACAACACCTGTATTGCCGCCATTGTGGATGTCCTGTTTGTCTCCAGTCTGCTCTTAAACTCTACTGTATATAAAACATTATTGTAATCATATTCTTGGAGGAGTTGAATCGTGGAACTCGATGTTGCGTGGTTCACATCGAAAAATATAAAGCACTTTGGACGTGAGAGGAAGAAAAATAGAGGAGCACGGACTTGAGTAGGACAAGCAACCTGGGACCGAGTGGACAGTGCTTTGTCCTATAGTGGCAGGTCAGGTTCTCGTCTCATCCAAGTTCACGGTTCGAGTCACAGTAATTATCTCACTATTTTTAGTTCTCTCGCGTGTAAAGTGTATTATATTTCCCAAAGCTAACCATACAACGCTAATGTATAAACAGGGGAACAAAGGTATAAAAAGCTTTATAAAAAGCTCTGTGTGCTCGTTAGTAAACGTGCTTCTCTCCCCCCCCCCCCAGCTTATATATTTTGTTATCACAGATTTACTGCAGTGGCTTCGTGTATAGTTATGTACTTAGTTTTATAAACTTATACACTAATTATTCGTGTGTTAGTTTTATAGACTTATATACTAATTATTCGTGTGTTACTAAACCATACAACACTATGCTTTATCTCTGTGCTGCCCGCAGGCCTTGTTTTTATTTTGCTGAGTTTGTTAGCTACTTCGTGAAGTGAATCAAGAGTTAGTCCAGTCAGTCCGTGCTTGCACCATAGTAAGACATGCGTACAGTCTGGTGATAAATGCAGTGAAGCAAATACTTGGAGAGTAGAGGCAAGCACAGGTGTAGGGGAACCGTTTCAAATAAAATGGACAGGAAGAGTAATCAAGCGGCAGACTTGGTTAAAGGAGGAAATGGGAAGAACTACATCTGTTGTGTTCTTTTTTTGTCGTTCTTTTACATTGCCTTAATATCCGACCGTTGCTCTTCTTTTCTTCGCCCGGTACGCACCGGAGAGCTAGTCCTGTTATGTCATGGAGACACCGAGGGGGGGGGGGGGGTATAGTGCTGTAGCCCGTATTTTCCTTGAACTGTCAGCATCACGTCCAGATGTTTGTCCTTCCCCGGCTCCAGGAGAAACCAGGTACACAGATCTACGGATGGGTGACTGGGGTACCTGTGGCTGGATTCGAACCACAGACCTTCGGCATGAGAGACTAGTGAACTAAGCACTTTGCCACTCAGGCGGCCCCGCGTCTGATAGTGACTGTTCAAAGTTCTGTTATCTTGGAAGTCTCAGCATCTGAAAAAAAACAGCTTTACAGTACTTTACTGGCCATCTTTACAGTATTAGAACTATCGTAGATTCATCTTTAAAATATAGAATGTAGATAAAAACACATGTTCATCTACAGATATACTGGTTGTCTAATTTTCCTGTATAACTCGAATATCACCACCGATATTGCTCTTGATATCGCTATGGAAAGCACTTACATGCATATTAGAACCAACGTAACCAGAAGGACAATTGTCCGTTCATCATCCTCTGATGAACAACAGAACGCATATCTTCCAACCTCGTCGCTTTCGCTTTCCCGCCGATAGCCCTGTACGGCCATTACTGCTTCCATGTCATATCTGTGTCTGCTCTGCACTGTCTCATGGGTACACTCGGTTTTGTTCATCCAAGTGGATCTCTGTCAGCTACGTTTGTGTGTGTGTGTGTGTGAGAGAGAGAGAGACTTGAAGCTTTTCTTCACTGACTCAAAACTTTTACAGTGACTTGAAGCTTTTTTAAAACGTTTTTTCTTCACAGGGGAGGCATCTAACAGCCAGTGAAAGAAACAGAAGTGTGCCAGGTGTCCCAGAAGTTCCTCAGGAGCCAAATTTGCCCGCAGCTAATGTAAGTATTTCTGTGACAGTTCGTCTGTTTTGGTTTAGCATAATTCTAATCCATATTTTGCTGTTTAAATAATTTTTAAAATATGTAAGCCTTTTATATTGTGCTAGAAGATTTTGTATTACTTATGTAATCCCTTTGTTTATTTGTGTATTCAAAGTTTCCTTTGTCCTCCTAGGTTATCAGCATGTGTTGTTGTAGATATTTGTTATGTTAACTTGAGTTTCACAAGCTACCATAAATTATGGTTTAATGTCACGAGATGTCACTGTCCTTGTTCACTTAAACTTTTCTGTGTTGTCTTGTACTGTTGTCTGATACTTTTCTACCCTTGTCTTATACTATTGTCTGATAGTTTTCTACCCTTGTCTTATACTATTGTCTGGGACTTTTCTACTGTTGTCTTATACTATTGTCTGAGACTTTTCTACTGCTTTCTTGTACTATTGTCTGAGACTTTTCTACTGCTGTCTTGTAATATTGTCTGAGACATTTCTGCTGTTGTTTTGAACTGTTGTCTGAGACTTTTCTACTGCTGTCTTGTACTTTTGTTTGAGACTTTTCTGCTGCTGTCTTGTACTGTTGTCTGAGACTTTTCTACTGCTGTCTTGTATTGTTGTCTGAGACTTTTCTGCTGCTGTCTTGTACTGTTGTCTGAGACTATTCTGTTGCTGTCTTGTACTGTTGTCTGAAACTTTTCTACATTTGTTTTGAACTTTTGTATGAGACTTTTCTACTGTTGTTTTGAACTTTTGTCTGAGACTGCAGATAAGGGTGCTGTATTTACCCCTTGTCCATAAACTCATATTTTTGTATATTTTGTTACATACATTTTGTATACACAGATTTTCATTAAAAATATCAAACAGCCTTCCCAAACATTTATGCAGGCAAGCATTTGCAGGGAGCTTGTTTTATCTTTCAGTTGACCACTGGGAAACGATGAAAAAAAATGGCTGTTAGGTGTAATTGTCATCTTTTAATACTACCATTTAATACTACCACCAAACAAAAGAGCAAAGATTTTCATCCCATAGCAAATAGGTTTTATATGAAATTAAATATATAAATATGCACAATGCCACATATTAAAAAAAAAAGAAAACTGATATAAAGCAGGGTCCTAGGGCTATTTGTGTATGAATAAGGCCTAAGCTGAAGTGCTACATCCATGTGTTCTGTTAATGACTAAAGCCATTCCCATGTTTTCCAAGTAAGCGTTCTCATCAAAAGTACTTGATTTTATTGTTAGAAACTGTGTCCAAAGTTCAGTTTTATGTCTGTGTCTTAAATATTACTTCATTTTATTTTGTTTAAAATCATAGGTCTTCACTAGAACCCTGAGGCACATCGATAACAACATTACACTTGTGTACAGCATTCTTGATAGGCTCACTGAAAATAATGCTCTGCAGTCCTTTAACATGTCCATCAGAGAAGCAATGTCTGCTATTATTATCATGAGATGTAGAATATCAACAACAATTCTGGCCAGAAAGTCTAATTTCACACTTCAAGAACAACGTATGGAAACTGAAATGGAGTTGCATGATCATGACTTGTTTGAGACATATGAGACAAGCATTAATCAGCATCAGCTCCCTCATGATTCAAAGAGCATAATGATACGTGTGTACAGCCTGGCTGGCACCATGCAGGTCCTAATGAATGGCTTGAAAGATGCCCTGGATGACTAGTGACCTTATAGAAGTGCTGTATCTGTTCTAGGTACAACCTTTTACTGAAATCCCAATCTCATGCATGGTACACAGGGTAGCCTAAACCACTCTTCTTGCATGGCTATATTTCCTCATGGGTTTTATTCATTTCTCAAACAATTTTCCCTTTCCATATAATTTTCTCCATATTCTCCATAAACTGCTTGTTGGGTAACATTTGTAATGGGAACTAACTTTCATTAACCATTTTTTAAAAACTACAAATGTAGTAATATTTTAAAGTGTGTTACTAACAACAAAGTCTTACTTTTCAATGAATTTTTTATTGGGAGTGGCGAGTATTAACTTCTGCATGTGATATATACTGCTCTATCTTGCTAGCTTGTTAAGGTTTCTGTAATTCAGAGATGAAGTGCATACCTTTCATTGTGCATGTGATTGTGCAAATGCCCATACCTAGAAGAGCATACCCTTACCATTGTGTCAAAAGTACATACCATCATCATCATGTCAGTGCATGATAAAATGATTATCTGAATTAATTAAGGAATTAATTAATAATGATTGTAGGAAACTTTGGATAACTAGATCAAGAAAAACCTTTCTTCAACCTCATATCAGTAGCTGTGATTTACTGTTACATTAACATATAATACAAGTAGAAGAAACTCAGTAAGTTTTAATATGCATTAATAAGTGAATTAATACATTTATTTGCAGGAAAATAGAAAGAAAGGTTGCTGTCAGATTGAATAAATCACTAGATATCTCACACTATATGATGTTGTCACAAGAGAAAGTTGTTAATTTGGAATGGTTTATAGTGGGGATAAATTAAAATGTCTTTTGTCTGAGTGTTGTTTCATAATATAGGGAATCAGTTCTAGCATAAGGTCATGCACATTTCTTATATGAGAGACCTGCACATCAAAAAATGACAAAACAGAGAAAGCTTTGAGGCTATTACCACAACATGGAGAAAACTGCTATCACAACATGGAGAAAACTACTACCACAGCTTGGAGAAAATGCTATCACAGCATGGAGAAAACTGCTACCACAACATGGAGAAAACTGCTATCACAACATGGAGAAAACTGCTACCACAACTTGGAGAAAACTGTTACCACAACATGGAGAAAACTGCTACCACAACTTGGAGAAAACTGCTACCACAACATGGAGAAAACTGCTATCACAACATGGAGAAAACTGCTATCACAACATGGAGAAAACTGCTACTACAACTTGGAGAAAACTGCCTAACACAACATGGAGAAAACTTATGGATTAAACTACTATCACAACATGGAGAAAACTGCCTACCACAACATGGAGAAAACTTATGGATTAAACTGCTATCACAACATGGAGAAAACTGCCTACCACAACATGGAGAAAACTTATGGATTAAACTGCTATCACAACATGGAGAAAACTTATGGATTAAACTGCTATCACAACATGGAGAAAAGCTTCAACCTCATGACAGGGCTTCAGATTCAGCATGACCTAGTACTTCAAACACCAGAAAATAAATACTTTATGTAATGCATTTCTGTCTCCTGTATAACTAAAATATTGTATGTTTCTATGTAATTTTTATTTTCTGCAGATGAAGAACCAGGTCAAACAAGATTACAGATGAATATTTGGTATCTGCAGAAAGCAAAAATGGAAGTAATTTTATCAGTAAAAAATATGAATACAAGACGTGGCAAAATAGATGCAGTCATACGGGCCTTAAACAAGACTGGAAGGTGATTTGTCAACTCTTATTTTGGTACTGGCCCAAGTATAAAAAATGAATGGATGGTGTTCATGTCATTTTCATACATATACAATGGGTGTTCATGTCATTGTCATGTCATTGCTATAGATATATAGTACTAATGCTGCATAGATCGAAGTAGGCTTATTTTTATGTTACTGATAAGTGTTACAGAATGTAGTTCCCACAAAATTTGTAGTGGCAAGTGAGAGGGTGCATATTGGGAATATTTCTTTGTCCGAGTTTTGAGGTTACATTTGAGGCAGTTCTCAAAACTGTTCTCGATTTCTTCATTATTTTGAATAACAAGATATCTGGAATAATTGAAAACAAAGAGGAAGTAACTCTCAAAGAAAATTTAAAGTTAGATATGATCTGCAGTATACGTACAGTGTGATCTTGATTTGAACTGTTGTTCATTAGAACAACCAATGATTTTTTTAAAAAGATTTTTATGTGTATAGATCTTGCAGCTAAGTGGTCACTTTTATTTTTTTTATGATTTTTTATTTTATGATTTATACCAGCTCAACATTTGAAAAATATTTTTGTTAATTTTGTTTATTTTTGAGTGCATTAATTATAATATGTAATTTTAAAAAATCTTTAGTCATGTTTACTGTCAGATGACGCAGAAAGGTTAAACTTTTAAAATGCCTCTGGTAAACCCAAATTGTCACAGACTGTTAAATCGAACCCCAAAGCAAACTTTTACTTCTTCGTCCGATTATTTCCAAGTGTGACTTGACACAGTTTTCCATGGTCATCACAGTTTGGTCTGAAGATTTTTTTTTTCCTACCAGGCATGGTTTGCTGCTTCATTAAAAAGTTGAATCACATATTTAGTGAAATTACATAAGGCAAAAACCTGTGAAATATTGAGATATAAAAGTGAATGTTAACATACTCCTATCTATTTTTTAAACACAAAAAATATGAAAAGTGAATTAAATAGTCAATTTTAATCAGAATCATTTTAACAGCAGAATATCTTTGATACAAAAATTAAGAGTATTGTAATTTAATGATTCAGAACTAATTATTGTTGCCACTTTATTTAATGAATTGTTAACATGTATTTTCCAGAAGATGAAAATGATAAATAGCATCTGACATAGTGGTAAAGAGCCAGATTTTTGGAAAAAATTAGACCAAGTGTTTGGTTAAAGTTTGTTTTTTAATTTAAAGTCCATGGTGAAAAAAAATTAAGCAAGCACAGATCATGCCAGCTTTCATAATTTGAAACAGGTTTTTGTATATAGCTAATTTTAATATATCAGTTCAGAAAAAATACCTGGCATATAGGCATTTAAGACATATTAACAGTGCAATAATTGTTTTGTTTTATTTTTTTGTTTTTTGTCAAGTAACACATTTAAAGGGGCAAGTATAATTTATTGTTTCATGTGAAGATCATAATACTTTACTTTTATGAATATTAAATTAACAAATAAATAATTTTACATAAATATTTTGATCATTGCTTGATAATGGTTTAATCTTACATCTTACATCTTTCCCATGCCATTAAATGTCACCTAGGGCTCGCATAATTGCTTGCCAAGTTTTCTTGTTTTTGGCAAGTTTTTCAATTTCATCAAGGGATGTTATGCCCACTAAACTGGCTTCACTTAACAGTGTCCTCTAGAATTTCACGTGGTCGACCTGTTTTTCTTCGGCCCGTTGTGCTTCACTTGATAGCTTGTTTTGCTGTTCTCTGATTGATTCTTCTCATCACATGGCCTACATATGTCCATCTTCTTTTCTGATCACCCATGAGACAGGTTATTGTTTGCTCATTTGTCTTATCTCTGTGTTCTTAAATTCATTCCACTTTATACCAAGTATTTTCCTTAGGCATTTATTTTCAAAAGAGTCTAATTTCTTGTCTATCTTATTAGTTGTTTTCCAGCTTTCACATGCATAAATGAGGGTGGATATCACATTTGAATTGAATAATATTAAGTTGGTTTTTGTGCTTATAACTTTTGAATTCCATATGTTCTCAAGATTTTTGAAGGACATCTGCTTTTGCAATTCTTCTTCTTCGTTCGCTTCTACCACCAAGATCGCTCCTTGATACTACTGAATTTACTCCTGTGGTCCTTGATTGGTCCAGTGGTCCCTGAGAGGGCCACAAGAGATCCCCAAGAGGACCACAAGAGGTTCAGAGTACCATGGATCTTGGGCCTGTTTTCTCAGTGGGTTGCAGAAGCGGGAATGCGTGACACTATGGTTTTCGTTGCATCAGTTTAAATCTAGAGTTGGACTTTCTCACCGGAAATTGCAATTCTAATTCTAACTTCCTTCCAGGTGCTATCATCCTGGTCTGTGTAGCTGCCAAGGTATGCAGATTGGTTTACTTCATCAACAGCTGTTCCTTCTACATATATTTTTCCTTCTTGATTAATGAGAAGTTCCATTATTTTTGTTTTGTCTTTGTTAATTTCAACACCTATTTTGCTAGCCAAAGAACACAGGTAATCTTTTTTTAATGCATCGATTCACATTGTCACTGATAAGAGTTATGTCATCTGCAAAATCAAGATCTTCTATTTGTGTCCCATGTACCCAATCAATGCCGGTTTTACCTGTACAGTATTTTTTCATTATAATGTCTGTGGCAATTCCAAAAAGCAAGGGAGATAATATACATCCTTGTTTCATGCCTGTTTCAATCTGAAACCGTTCGCTCATTCCTTCTTCTGTCTTGACTGCACAAACATATCCATTGTAGAGATCTCAAATGATGTTGACAGTTTTAAATGGTATTCCATATAGACTTAAAATTCTCCACAGTGAATCTCTGTGTATGCTATCAAATGCTTTTTTTAAAGTCTATAAAGTTCAGGATTAATGGTTTTTGCTTTTCAATATGTTCTTCAAGTACAGAGTAAAGATCTGGTCGAGGCAGCTTCTCTCTTTTTGAAATCCTGCCTGTTCTTCTCTCATTGCAGTATCCACTACACCCTTGATTCTATTCAGAATTACTTTACAATGCACCTTTGACACAACTGATTGTAAGTTTACACCCTTCCAGTTATTGCAGTCACTAAGGTTGCCTTTTTTTTTTTTTTTTTGGGTATTTTAACAATGATTCCTTGTTTCCATTTAGAAGGGACCGTTTCTTCTTTCCAAATTTTATTAAACATTCTCTGTAGCTGGCCAGTATTGTCACTGTTAATAGCTTTGAACATTTCAATTGTTATTTCATCTTCACTTGCAGCTTTGTTGTTAGCCATCAGATTCACCACTGTTTCAGTTTCATTCAGTGTAACTTCATCTAAGTTGACATTTAGTTGTGGGACTTGTAAATCGGTTTCAAGATTTATTAATTCATTTGGGTGTGTTTGATTAAGTATTTCTTGGAAGTGTTCAACCCATCTTTGTATTTGGTCTTTACTTGGTGTTAATAGGTTGCCTGTTTTGCTAAAGACTGGTCTTTCTCTGGAGGTATTAGCACCTGCTAGCTTTTTCTGTAGAGTTTTGCTGTCTCCTGTTTTTGTTGCATTTTCTGCTTCTTTTGCTATAATGTCCATATATTCTCTTTTGTCTCTTCTAGATGAACTTTTTACTTTATTGTCTAGTTCTTTGTATGTTGCTTTTGCCAAAACTTTTCCAAGATCTGTCTTTACATTCAACATGGCTAATTTGGCTGCTCATCTTTCATCAATGTATTTCCACGTGTTATCTGATATCCATGCTTTTTCTACTTGTTGATTGCAGTTCAACGCTTGCTGGATTAGACAAATTTACAGTAAAATTGTAAAATGCACAGTACAATTGAAAGTAATCTAATTTATTTTTGTGTTTACCCTTTCCTGTCAGTTAAAAAAAAAATTTGAAGTTGATATTTGCCGTAGAACTTAATTTAATTTCATATTTATATACCAGACTTTTTTCATTTAGATGTTCAAATTTTTTTTTTTTATATAGTTCTTGTATTCTGAATTGTTTTTTCCTTTGTAAAAGATAATGTAAATCATGGTCTACTAATGAAAGTGGATGAATTATTTATTTTTGTTCATGACTAGGAAAAAATAACTTATTTTCATTGTTTAGGCATTTAGAACACTAATATAATATGACCATAATAAAAATAGAAAATTGTACTAAAGTTTGTTTTTGAAACTGGCCACTTATTTAAGAAAAATTTGGCAAAGGACAGGAAAGGGTTAAAGTCCATTCATTTTTCAGAAACAGAAACTGCAGCACACATTTATGTCTGATTCTTAAATGTATCTAAATATATTATTATAACATTACAATACACTCTTTATTAAGTGTAAGATGTGATCTGTCCGATTGATATACATCATGTGATCTGGATTTGTTTTTATATAGTAATATTGTTCTTGTTGTATGTAAATTTTCCTGTGATATACATTTTGGCTTTCACTTCAACACACACATTTGTGTAGATTTTGACATAAAACATTGAAGTAAATCTTAAAGCATTAAAAAAAAAAACAATGATGTTGGTAGTGAGAATTACCAAGGTAATGTTACAAACAAACATGTTTTCTAGTAAGGCTATATTAGCCATTTTATTTTCAAGTTGTTTTTTTCTGTAAACAGTGAGTTCTAGAACATTGTATGAACATGTTGATGTAATACTTTGATATATGTTGTAAATTGTACAAGTGAATTTTTTTGTTTTTAAGGGATAAAATTTCAGTAAGCCTAGCACATTTACATACATTCCAAATAAGATGTAAATATATTCACATTCCAAAAATTTTTACACATTTCGCAAATCCCGTTTTGCTGATCTGATATTTTCATTTATTTTGTACATGTTAAGTCCTGTATGTGACCTTTATATATTATACACATTATGGTTTTAGGTACAGATTTTGCAGATAAAAAGCAACAAGGCTTGTGCACAGTAAATTGGTAGAGAACTGTGTGCATGACCAGCCTCGAAAAATAGTGACTGATACGCTTTAGAGACAGAGAAAGAAAAATATCATAGATATACACTCTATCTTCTTTTTTTCATCTTATCTATGGAAACTGTTTAAATTTAACCCAAAGTGTAGCCAACACTTAAACAACATATGTCTTCTAAAACCTAGACTCAATCTTTTCAAGAAAAGCTTTGCTTATTCTGCTGCTCATCTTTGGAATACCCTCCCATATTGTATGAAAATGATAAACTATGCTTCTTCCTACAACCGCAGACTTTTCTAGTATCTATTTGATGTCGACTACATGCCTCCATGATTCATAAAACCTACATGTTATTTTAGACTGTTCTTACAGGCACCAAATTCAATTAATTATTTATTCTGAATAGTACTAAAACTGTTGTTTGGTAAATAGTCATTTATGTATGTAGTTACTTTCTGTACAGAGTGCATGGAAAAGAGCGAAATATAAATGTATTTTATTTTATTTTATGTTTGTCAGCTTTTCAGTGTTAACTATGTTTTGTTATATGAGCAGCATATTTGTAGAATGTCTGGGACAGGGTGAAAAGGACAGAATGTCAGATGGGCCTGTGTGCCCAGTTCTTACCCCTTTGGAAATAAAGATCAGTCAATCCTCTTCCTCCTCCTCATTCTCCTTCTTCATCCTCCTCATCCTCTTCTTCATCCTTCTCATCCTCTACTTCTTCTTTGTTTAGTTTTGTATGCTCAGCATTCTAAACAGGTAGTCAGGTTGCTTCCACAAACCCTGCTGTCAGCAGGATGTCTCCATAGTAACCCAGGTTTCTCCTCCGTGTTCCTCTCTCGGTGACCTGGGCTCTGTACATGGTTCAGTAAGTGTTCAGGAGACTGGAGGCTGTTTTGGCATATGCACTGGGCTGGAGTGTTTTCCACCACTTTACATTTATGATGGTTTATATTTCATTATGTAATATTCAAACACTTGTGTAGATATCACTTATACTTTTCATTTTTAAAATGATGATATTTGTTCTTATTTGCCTTTCTTGAATATTACTTTTCATCTGTCATTTTTTTAAAAATCAAACATTTACTATATGTTTATTATCTGTTGTTATGTCTTTATCAGTTTATGTATATGTGCTGTGTATGTTGCATCTGTACCTATTTCATTTGCTCTGTAACAACAAGCATTAGATATAATACTGAAACCATGAATAAATTTGTTTATCATATGTGAAATGCTGCAACCATGAATAAATTTGTTTATCATATGTGAAGTGCTGCAACCATTAATAAGTTTATCACATACAAAATACTGCAGCTGTTAGACTGCTTAACATTTCCCACATTTTATCGTTTTACTTCCGGTACAAAGTGTTATGCTTTTGGGTGTAGTGTTATTTCCATCCCATTAACATAACCAGACAGGTTCTCATCTGGAATCCCCAGCGTAGGAGGAAACGAGGAAGATATTGAAACACCTGGCCAAGGAGCATTGAAGCAGAGATCAGAAAGATGGACTACACATGCAGACAGATAGAAGAAACAGGCCAGGACAGAAATAATTGGAGAGTCTTTGTTGATTGGCTGTGGCCCAGATAGTGATAAAGAAAGCCTGATGGATGGATGGATGGCTGTTTCCATACTGTATATATGAATTTTTTATAATTGTTTTGGAAAATGTTTCTATTATGAAGTGAATAGTATTATATAGCTCTAAGATGTCACATTTTTGATACCACTTGCAAGAACATTTCTGTATATAAAGAATCAAATAGGCTTATTATTTTCGATAAATTTGTTTTTTGTTGATTGATATTTTTTCCCTTAATGCTTTGCCATGCAAGAAACCATTTTGTTTGTTTGTTTGTGAAACTATATATGTGAAATAAACTCTTTTAGTTCCCTTTACTTACACGTGTATTATTGTCAGCCATCTTGTTTTTGTGTAGACATTGAATGAAAGGGGACATAATACGAGTCCAGTGAAGAATTGTGAAATGTAAGGAAGAAATTTTGTTCTCTTATGTGTATGTAATGATGCGAAATAATGAACCATGTGAACCATTAAGTTGTGAATGGTGTCTATTTCAGAAACCGAAAATGGCATTGTTTAGATTGTTGTAGTTGCAATGAATATTCGAAGAGTTTTAAGGTTTTAAGGTTGGCAGCTTGTGCAATAGTGACGAATTTGTGACATTCTCCACTGTTTGTAAATGTTGTGGCGATTAGGATCGCACTGAGTGGATTCTTGACAAATCCATATATGCTTCGCTTCTTCCCCCCCCCCCCGCCCCCCAGGTAAGTGTAGAGACTAATGATACCAGTTTTATGTTGATTTATAGCTATATTGCTCTCACGGGTAACCACCGTTGCAGCTCACAAAAACAATTATGCTTATACAGAGTAATAGATTTGTCATGAACGACGTTAATGGATGTTCCTCTGGAGCAGCCTCGTCCGGTAGGGCAGCTCACGAGCCACAAGTGAGGCCAGATCGTCACCAAGTTACTGGTGGCAAAACTAACAAGTTCAAAATAGCAACATGGAATGTTAGAACTTTATTCAAGGCTGGAAAATTAGAAAATATAAAGAGGGAAATGGAAAGGATGAAGATCAACATATTAAGAATGAGTGAAGTTAGATGGACAGGTCCAGGGAAGATAAACTCTGATAAATATACAATAATATATTCAGGAAGTGAGAAACATGAACGAGGAGTAGGAATAATATTTGACGAACAAACAGCAAAGACAACTGTAGGATATTTGAACATCTTGGACCGAGTCCTGCTAGCCCAACTGAAAGGACGACCAATAAACATAAATATTATACAAGTGTATGCTCCAACATCAGCTATTTTATAATGACATAGAGACAGCCCTAAAACACACAAAATCACATGAAGTTACTATAATCATGGGAGATTTTAATTCCAAAGTTGGTAAAGGAAGAACTTCAGACATCGTTGGTGACTATGGACTGAGGGAGAGGAATGACAGAGGTAGTAAATTAATTGAGTAAACAAGAATACATAACATGATTGTAGGAAACACCTGGTTTAAACAACATCCCCGAAGACTGGCAACGTGGTGCAGCCCAGACAAAAAAAACTTTTAACCAGAAAGACTACGTATTAATCAACAAACGATTCCGGAATGCATTACTGACAACAAAAACATGCCAGGAGCCGACTGCAATAGTTGTTCCACTCTGTGGAAAAGTTAGAATAAAGCTAAAGAAAGCAGGCAGAAAAGTGAGAAACATCAAACTGAATACAGAACTTCTTAAAAGTGACCAAAAACTGCGAGAACAATACAAAGTTATTATGACAAATAGATACAATGCAATAGCAAAGATAAATAGTATAGATGAACAATGGGCAATGTTAAGAGATTCTATCCACCAAACTGTTAAGGAGATAATACTACCAAAAAAAAGAAGCCTCTAAAAATAAATGGATGACAGACGACATCTTAGGACTGATGGACAAGAGGAGGAGGAGTAAAATAACGAGAAAAAATATAGCAAGATAATTAAAGAAATAAGACGCAAATGCAGAGAAGTAAAAGAAGTGTGGTTAAATGAACAGTGCAGACAGATAGAGGACGCTCATAATAAAGACAGCAAAAACATGCACAAACGAATTAGTGAACTCACAGGCAGGAAAACAAAATATACTATAGGATGCCTGAAATCAAAAGAAGGTAAAATGTTAATGGGAAAATAAGACATTGTGGACAGAGTACATCGGTGAGCTATATGGAGGAGAACGACCAGAATTAACACCAATACTGAAAACTGATGGACCACCAATACTTGAAGAAGAAATCATAGATGCCATCAAACACATGAAGAAAGGAAAAGCGACTGGGCCTAATAATATAACAATAGAAGAAATAGAGGCACTAGAGGAGACAGGAATAAAAATAATAACAAAGTTACTGAATGACATTTACAACAGTGGTTATATTCCCATTGACCTGATTAAATCCACGTTTATAGCACTACCAAAGAAACCAGGTGCAAAGGAATGTGACGACCACCGGACTATCAGCCTCTCATGTCACATAACGAAGCTACTTCTGAGAATAATTATGAGAAGAACAAGGAAAAAGATAAAAATGGAAATAGCAGATGAACAGTTTGGATTTGTTGAAGGAAAGGGAACACACAATGCCATTTATGCTTTACGAACACTAACAGAAAGATCTCTACTTATGCTTCATTGATTACACCAAGGCATTCTACGATGTGACACATAATGAAATTATTAAAATGCATGAAGACACCAGTATAGACGGCAAAGACCTGAGGATTGTAAAAAATCTATACTGGCAGCAAGAAGCAGCAATTCGAGTTGAAAATAGAACTGGGAAATATCATCCTATAAAACAAGGGGTGCGACAAGGATGTGTACTATCTTCAGACCTTTTTTCTCTGTACAGCGAGAGTATTCTAAGAGCGGTCATACAGAACCAGGTATAAAAATTGGAGGATACAATATTAACAACCTTCGGTATGCTGACGACACAGTACTGATAACTGAGAACCAACAAGACCTGCAAAATCGCTTGGATAAAGTCGCCAAAGAAAGTGAACAGAAAGGCCTTACTTTGAACATCAAAAAGACAGAGACTATGATTATATCTAAGAAACAGAATCCACCAACACGCAGTATAAAATTAAAAGGAACTATTCTAAAGCATGTGCAGAAATTCAAATACTTTGGAGCAGTAATAACTTCAGATGGGAAATGCAGAACAGAAATTAGGAACAAAATAGGCCAAGCAAAGACTGCATTTCAGAGAATGAGAAACATATTATGCAAAACATCCTTATCAATGAGTGTTAGAAAATGAGTCCTAAAATGCTATATTGAACCTATCTTGTTATATGGAAGTGAATCATGGACAATAGGCAGGTCTGCACAAAAATCATTGGAAGCAGCAGAAATGTGGTTTATTAGAAGAATGTTGCGAATCCCCTGTACAGCAAAAATAACTAATTAAGAATGTATGAGAAGAGCTGAAGAGACCAAAAAATCTTGTAAAAAAAATTAGAATAAGAAAAAAAATAAGAGAGAGAGACAATGAACTTCCATAGGACATGCAATGAGAAGAGGGGGCATTGAAAATATTATAACAACAGGAAAAATAGAAGGAAGAAGATCAGGAGGAAAACTAAGAGAAATGATACTGGACAGTCTGACGGGATGGTGTGAGAGGAGATCACCAACTGAGCTGATGGCCTGCATGAAGGATCGTGTATTGTGGAGAAGCATAATAGCCAAAGCCAATCGGCACCGCACTTG
Source organism: Achatina immaculata (assembly GCA_009760885.1). Lineage (NCBI taxonomy): Eukaryota > Metazoa > Mollusca > Gastropoda > Stylommatophora > Achatinidae > Lissachatina > Lissachatina immaculata. The sequence goes on along the minus strand of CM019717.1, from coordinate 61,980,988 downwards.
ATGATGATGATGATTGCTCTTATAATGGGGCTGTCTTCTTCTTCTTACATATTTAGCGGTAATGCGTGATACTATGATTTTTGTGATGCGCCTTCTGGCTGGGTACCTCCGACTTCAGCACTTTTCCTTGCTAGGGCAGACTGTGGTCTTGCTCGGACTGCCATGAAGACAGTGGTGCAGGCTGCCTGTTTATTTTCCAGCCTCTGGTGGCCGTATTTAAGCCCCTTCTTCACATCAGGCCCAATGACTTTGAGACAGTTCCACAGAGACACTCCAACTTTGGGATGAGGAATCCAATGAGAGCTTCAACGATATCCATTCCCCGCCACCTATAGTCTGCTGGCTCTGTTTTGCTTACCTCTTTCTGGTAGCCATTGTTGTAGAGACCAATAGGCTTGTTACGTCCAGGATTCATTGGTTTCCCACCAGATTTTCCTCATCCCTGCTGGTGATCTCAATGTTGCTATCCGTCCACCATCCTTACATTATAATTGGTTTCTGGGCTACAGAAGTAGGTCAGAGTTTTTAAGCAATCAGATCTATGTTCCCTGTCTCGCAAAGACTATGTTAAAATAAGTGTGTTCTTAACACAGCTGTTCTGGGGGTGGGGGGGGGGGTGGGGGCTGTCGCTGAGTTTCTATGTATTTTTCTCCATACTCCTCTGTCACAAACAGAACTGTTATGTCACCGCGTGTTGAAGCATTTCCTTCGGTCTTGCGATAAGATTAGCAGATCTCAGAGTGCACAGATCTCAATTTTCAGATCGTAAAGAAGAAACAATTTTCTAGCGCTGTCCATTTGGCCAGTCAGCGACCCATAGCTGGCAAAGACCCTGACCCACTTCTCCCTTGGAACCCCCCAGTAACAGGCCTAGCCTGGCCAACGAGGATGAGACGAGCTGGACTTCCATGGTGGTGAAGTCTGTTGACAAAAATTGTAGTTTTTTTTCCCCCTGCACTTTATTCCGGTTCTCCAAGCAGCCGTAACCCACTCCCTATCCAACACGATGCTGAAACACCTTCACCTCATTGGCCACAAAGAAGATTCTTCTAGCAGTTTCAAGGAGATAGAACAAAAGTAAGATTAAAAACAAAGATCTACCTGAACAAAAGTAAGATTAAAAACAAAGATCTACCTGAACAAAAGTAAGATTAAAAACAAAGATCTACCTGAACAAAAGTAAGATTAAAAACAAAAATCTACCTGAACAAAAGTGAGATTAAAAACAAAGATCTACCTGAACAAAAGTAAGATTAAAAACAAAGATCTACCGGAACAAAAGTAAGATTAAAAACAAAGATATACCTGAAACTGTGAAAAAGATGTTTTTTTTAGCAGCGGGCTCTGTGAAGATGTTAGGACACAAGCACTGGCTCATACTGGGAGTGGGTTTGCTGCTGCTTGTTGTAAGACTTAGGGCCAGCCCCCCCCCCCCTCCACCCCCGGCACTCTGCTTCCACGGGGAGCCACAGCGAGTCATGCCACATTAGAAAAAGCTGATACTAGAAGCCCAAACAAGATATAGGATAGGGTCTTGGCCAGCTCTGGTTGATTGATAGCTCGAGCACAATAATCGTAGCTCTCAAATTCCTCTTTAACGTAACTCTATTTTGCAAACCTAAATGTGAGATCTATGGACACTAAAGAAGATGTCGAAGACTTGATAATATCATAAACAAAGGACAGATAAACAGGAAGGGGGGTAGAGGAGGAGGAGAGAGGGAGGGAGAGAGAGGAGAGAATGATAATGGGTAAACCAGATTTGGATTCTATACAGGTAAGGTAAGGTAAGGTAATCCTGTCATGCCTTAGAGGCACATAGGGATATGGTGTTAGTGCCCATATTTTCTATAAAGAATCTTGATTTATCATACTTCTGAAAGTTCTGACGATGATGATTCCAAATTTTGCATTTGAATATCACAGAGAAACTAATTTAGCATGCAAAATTAAACGAAAAATCTTTGCGTATAATCTACTCAGTAGTAGAAGCTGTGTAAGCACATCAGCGATTCAAACAACTTTAAATTAAGGGACGTAACCGTTGAAAAATGTACGAAAAGAATCCATGAACAAAAAAATTTCCCTCCATATATTTTTCAGTGGTTATATCCCTTGCTTTGTGGTTACTTTTTTATTTTACCACGTAAGAAGCGAAATAAATTCTAATAGTAGTTCTCCAAGGTGGACATCCATCGCTCTTCAGAAAGTAAAACAAATAAAGAATCTGTGGAGAGGAACAGACAGAACTATAAAAATAAGATCTTTAAGGGCATGCATCTTTCCCATCACAACATGTGCCTGTGAGACCTGGACACTTAATAAAACAACTGAGAAACACATAAATGCCTTTGAATGTAAATGCTACAGAAGAGTCCTTCATATACCATGCTACAATGGACACAAAAAAGAACAAATATATCTATACTACAAGAACTTAATGTTGAAGAAGGCTGGCTAGTAAAGAGGATTAAACAGAGAAAACTTAAATATTTTTGACACATTAAACGTCATGATAATTTAGAGAAGACCGTCGTGGAAGGGTACATAATGGGAAAAAAGAGAGAGGAAGACCAAGGCGAAGATGGCTGCAAGACGTCGTTGTTGATCTGCAAATGGATGCATCATCAGCAGGCCATCTTGCTTACAACCGAGAGGCCTACAGGAAAGCTGTTAGGGAGTCAAAGTTCCACAAGGGACATGCAAATGACTGACTGACTGACTGACTGACTGAGGAGTAGTACTTCAAAATCGTGCACCTCGTATGTAGTCACGCATATAAACATATTCAAATCCAGAATATACTTAAAAACAGAAGCAAACACAGGAAACAAATCCTATTACGCAATCTTTGAAAGTACGTATTATGTACAGAGTCCACAATGACATTTTTTAAAAACAAAATTGCAACTTTAAAAAAAGTGTCAAACTTTAAACTTCCGTTTTCTTTAACGAAACAAATTGTTTTGTCTTTGGAAACTGTTGAAGAAGAGGAACACATCCTTATTCCTGGTTAAACGTGTCTTGTGGGTTGACCTACAAGGTTAAGAAAAAAAAAGGTATACATTGTTCCTGTTCGTGGGATAATTATTTACGCATTATACATGTACTGGAATAGTGGACGTGACTGGAAGTTAAAAAAGATGGATTCACCGCTTCTCGTGGGGGAAATTCATGCGTTTGTTTGCTGCAGTTGTCCCCCGCTAACCTTCACGGGGGAATTCATCCAGGACACTGCTGGGCGCTGACAAATACTGCAAAGTTACAGCTCACTCTTCTGAAATGGCATTTCTTCCAACAAATCATCATCATCATGATAAAAAAACTAGAATTAACGGACAGAAGAGCACTCAATAATTAGTGTATAGGCACACACCTATACACAAAGAACAGCAATAAAGCTGTGATACCAAAATGTATAAACTAGGGGAAAAGTAGGAACAGCTTTATTATTTAACGATAACACACTTAAAGCTGTTCCTACTTTTTTTCCTAGCTTATACATAGAAGAGTACAAAGGCCATCATAAAAAAAGGCTCTTACTGCCAAGATGTGACCAAGTGACCATTTTTCCGCTCTGCATTGGTCACAGCAGACCGTGGTATCATTTGTTCAACACGCTAAAGACAGGCCTGACCGACATGTGCATATGTGGCAGCAGCAGGATGACGGGAGAACATATTCTACAGAGTGTTAAATATACTAGCAGGATGACATGAGAGCAGGATGACATGAGAACATATTCTAGAGAGTGTTAAACATACGAGCAGGATGACATGAGAACATATTCTAGAGAGTGTTAAACATACGAGCAGGATGACATGAGAGCAGGATGACATGAGAACATATTCTAGAGAGTGTTAAACATACGAGCAGGATGACATGAGAGCAGGATGACATGAGAACATATTCTAGAGAGTGTTAAACATACCAGCAGGATGACATGAGAACATATTCTACAGATTGTTAAACATACCAGCAGGATGACAGGAGAACATCTTCTACAGGGTGTCAAACATACGAACAGGATGACAGGAGAACATCTTCTACAGGGTGTCAAACATACTAGCAGGATGACGGAAGAACATCTTCTACAAGGTGTCAAACATACGAGCAGGATGACAGGAGAACATCTTCTACAGAGTGTCAACATATGAGGAGCGGAGACAACAACTGTGGCCAAAGCCCGTGTCAGTCCGTGAAAATCATTATGTAGGTCACCTACAGTGTAAACTGATCTCTTACCATACACTTAAAATCTGGCTCTAGTCCACTGATATTGGTTTACTACAGTGATCTTTACACTCACCTCTCACTTATATCTGACTATAGTCCTCTGGTATCAGCTTTACTACACTCATCATTACACTCATCATTACATTCATCTCTCACTTACATCTGACTTTAATCCTCTGATATCAGCTTTACTACACTCATTATTACACTCATCTATCACTTACAACTGACTCTAGTCCTCTAGTATCCACTTTACTACAGTCATCATCACATTCATCTCTCACTTACATCTGACTCTAGCATCTGACTCTAGTCCGCTAGTATTAGCTTCACTACACTCATCATTGCACTATCTATCAGTTACATCTGACTCTAGTCCTCTAATATCAGTTTCACTACACTCATCTTGCATTCATCTCTCACTTACATCTGACACTAGTTCTCAAGTATCAGCTTTACTACACTCATCATTACACTCATCTCTCATATACATCTGGCTCTAGTCCTCTAGTGTCAGCTTTACAACACTCATCATTACACTGTCTCTCACTTACATCTGACTCTGGCATCTGATTTTGATCCGCTAGTATCAGTTTTACAATAGTCATCATTACACTAGTTTCTCACTTACATCTGGCTCTAATCCTCTAGTATCAGCTTTGCTACACTCATTATTACATTCGTATCTCACTTACATCTGACTATAGCTCGCTAGTATCACTTTTACCACAGTCATCATTACACTCATCTCTCACTTACATCTTACTCTAGTCCTCTAGTATCAGCATTACTACACTCATCATTACACTCGTCTCTCACACTGACTCTAGTCCCCCAGTATCGGTTTATCAGTTTTACTACAGTCATCATTACACTCATTTCTCACTTACATCTGACTCTAGTATCAGCTTTACTACACCCATCATTACACTCGTCTCTCACTTACATCTGACTTTAAACACCTTCAGTGTAAACTGATCTCTTACCATACACCTAAAATCTGGCTCTAGTCCACTAGTATTAGTTTACCACAGTCATCTTTACACTAATCTCTCACTTATATATGACTATAGTCCTCTGGTATCAGCTTTATTACACTCATCATTACACTTACCATTACACTCATCTCTCACTTACATCTGACTTTAATCCTCTAGTATCAGCTTTACTACACTCATTATTACACTCATCTCTCACTTACTTTAATCCTCTAGTATCAGCTTTACTACACTCATTATTACACTCATCTCTCACTTACTTTAATCCTCTAGTATCAGCTTTACTACACTCATTATTACACTCATTTCTCACTTACATCTGACTCTAGTCCGCTGGTTTTAATATAGTCATCATTACATTCGTTTCTGTAACCTGTGGTATATTCCCGATTTAGCCCGCTTAACTGATTCAGTCTTCCCAAAATTGCATTAAAAAAAAAACTTTCGAGTAAAATCTACCCCAACTCGCTTTCTGGTTCTTCTCATGACTCAGCACGTGGCTTTGTTACCAACTTTGAAATAAAAACAAGAAAGAACTGACTCACAAAATTTGCTAAGACCAGTATGGTAGAACTGAAGGTCAGCGCAATCTACTTGATGGATTTTTCTGAAACTCGAGTGTAACGTCTGGGGAATACTTATATTAAGTTTTTTTTTTCTTAACTTTCAGATTTTGTAATACTAAGATTTTTACTGGTGCTGGGTATAGAGAAAATCTATCGCAGAATACAGCAGTAATAAATCATTGTTAATATAATTTTTAGTATGTTAAACATTAACAGTAGCAAAAGAGCCTATAGAAACTGTAGTAGTAGTAAGGTAAAGGTAGAAGTAATCCTGTCATGCCTTAGAGGCACATAGGGATATGGTGTTAGTGCCCATATTTTCCTTGACCTGTCAGCATACTAGAGGGTGATATGGTCAGTATCACGCCTGGCTGCCTTTCCTTCGCCAACTCCAGAAGACGTCGGGTACCCATTTCTACACCTGGGTAACTGGGGTGCCTCCGGCCGGATTCAAGCCCCCGACCTTCACCATGAGAGACCAGTGCACTAACCACTTCGCCATTCAGACACCCAGAATAGTAGTAGCAGTAGTAATAATTTTAAAATATTATGGAAATCGGTAGAAGCGGAAAAGAAACAGAAATAGTGGTGGTAGTAGTAGTAGTAGTAGTAGTAGTAGTAGTTGTAGTAGTAATACCAACAGCAGTAGTAATAGTAGCAGCAGCAGCAGTAGTAGTATTAGTATCAGTAGTAGTAATAGCAGTAGGAGTAGTAGTAGCAATAATAGTAGTAGTGGTAGTAATTGGAATAGGATTAGTAGTAGTAGTAGTAGTGGTGGTGGTGGTAATTGTAAAAATCTTCAGCAGCAGCAAAGACAGTTGAATTAGTAGTAGTAGCAGTGGCGGTTGTAGATGTAGCAGTATTAAATATCAGTAGCGATAGTAGTAGTAGTAGTGGCTGTAATGGTGGTGGTGGTAGAACTGGTGGTAGTGGAAGGTGTAGCTGTGGTAACAGAGATATATAAAGTCAGCAACTCACAGCTCCCGGAAGTCAAAACCCAACCCCGGGAAAAGCCCAACTAAACCCCAGTTGATTCTCTCCCCTATAAATCCTACTCCAAGTCACTACTTTGAAAACCTGAAGCCTTTTTCTAGTAGAGGATCACATCCTGATAACTTGGGACTCACTGTTGTTATTATTCTGTTAGGTGTTTGTCTGTTGCAGCCTTTTTTTTGGATATAGACCCCCCCCCCCCTTTATGGCATGAGAACTGCTGTGGGCACTCATTAAAATTAAAGCGATAAATAGAACCCAGATGATGCTAAGTCAACCCATTTTGGTCTTTGAATCCAAAAATTATATCATGTACCTCCTAGGGTCCACATAACCCAGGTTAAGGATCACTGGTGTAAACTTTGCTCGTTTCTACCTCTACGTAAGGCATCAAATGTAAAATTACTGGTGCTTAGTGTTACATTTATTACTAAATGGAGGGAATGTTTAACCAGCTGTTCAAACCAGTCCGCTTGGGAATGTACTACCGTACTGCGTGGCCAGGGTCTAGCTTCCCCTTCATGCCCACCAACCCAGGTTCACTCCTCCTAGGTATACTGTATGTCATTTATGTATCATTCTACTTTAATCAGTGCACATTACATCAACATGCAATATAAATTACCAGGTCAGAAAATTAAATACATAGTTATTTATTATTCTCACTACACATATCATAGTAACACAACACTGAGATTACATCCACAGGACATACAACATATGTCATCATAATGGTAACAAGCATGATATCAAGATTATATATTAACCTATCATGTAAGCATTAACTAAAACTGATGGACCCTTGGTCATGGGCTCTCCTGGCCCCACAAGTAACCCAAACTATAAATCTAATTGTGACATCGCACTTATATCCAACGCACCCACTGCAGCCATGATACACCTCTATATCTCCACGAATCATAATGTGCCATTGCACTTCTTCATGCAGTTATCACTGCTACGACCCACCTCCTTAATCTCCACGAATCACAATTGTGCTGGTGCACTGAATTCACGCAGCCACTGCTGCCGTGACACATCTCCGTATCTCCACGAATCACAATATGTGCTAATGCACTTCTTACTGTAGCTGCCGCTGCCACGTTACATATCCCCTTATAGCACATTGCAGCATATATAATATTCATACTAAATGTGGGCATATTATTGAGTCAGACATGTGCCCATCCAATATAACGATAATCACCATGAATCATACAGAATCTCCATATCAATACGTGAATCACATGAATCCACATCGCAGCATACTACACAAGACATTATCACATAGTATGAGGTCGACTCGGATTAGGTATCCATAACAATCATAAGTACAAACGAACTGGACCTCGCCTTGCCATTTACATCTAGCTATCTTTCTGCTCTTGCCAACGCTTTCCTCGATATATATATATATATATATATATATATCTTTCCACATTCTGATTACGTGAACGATGACGCTCCGCCCAAGGTCGTACATACCTTTGAACCACGCGTGATCGTTCACATTGGTCTATAGTTGTGGCTACAGTTTTCGACAAAAGTTAGGTTTTTTTTTTGGGGGGGGGTCTTAATTCGTATCATCTCTTTCGAATTAACAAACTATTGAGTTGTCTAACTCAAGATAATACAATAGGGCGGGTCAAAAAGTAACCATAAATAAAGGGACGAAACTATTTAAAAATATGCAATGATATTCGAGCAGTCAAAAAGTCTTTTCAAATATTTTTCGGGTTACTTCCTATGACTCGCCTTCATAGAAACCACGCACAGGTTTTCCTTCACCTTTTTAAAAAACCAATTGTTGTTGTTGTTGATGATGTTGTTGTTGATGATGTTGTTGAGAGTTCCGTTGTAGAAAAATATAACTATGAGAATGAGAATGAGAATGAATCTTTATTTTTCAAGGGTAAAGAATTGGGCACGCAGGCCCGTCTTACATTTTGCCCTTCATCACTCCATCTTTCATTCTTCCCACACACTTGATTTAGTACAAAAATACAAATTAAATTAGTAAAAACATATCAAAAGAGTGTAAGATTTAACTACTACATTCAAGGTAAAAGAGAAGAAGTAATTAATCTAATAAAATAGCACTCACGCACACATACACCCGCAGACATATACATAAATAAAAATACATTGTAAATACAGATCTTCTAACATATATGTTTTTTTTTAAACAAACATTAAAATAATTTCTAACAATATCTAACAAGTTGCTTTTCTAACTATGTCACTGAAGTACTTGATGGTTTACGAGCCATGTGTTGAGAGAGTGCTGGCTATTTTATGGAGGCATATAATTACAAGCAAGTAAATAATGAAACAGGTTTGAGTTAAAGGATGAAGTATTACCAATGGATTTTAAATTGTAGGGGAGGGTGTTCCAGAGCTGTACTGCAGAGTATGCAAGGCTTTTCTTGTACATATCAATTCTGGGTTTAGGAAGAAGACAGTTTTTTAAACGCTGGCTATGTTTAGTGTTATACGTAAACAGTGACCACAAGTAAGGCGGAGCATTGTGCGACAGAATTCTGTGAACAAACTTAACTTTGTTAAAAACTATGAAATACCAGAGTTGTTAATTTTTGAATGATAATAATGAAACCATTAATGTGTATCATAATAGGACACAATTTTTTTTTTAAATAAAACATTTAGCTTCTTATTTTTTTTTTTCCTGAATATTTTTTACCCCTTAAAGTGTATTTATAAAATATCTAGTATATGAATAATCTTAACATTGTCAGGAGGTGAAGACGCTGCCCATCATGGCAATCAGCCACCCAAAGTTGACCCGCTGCGTCGGGGCTGGAGGTCCATAGCTGACCCGCTGGCGTCGGGGCTGGCGATCCACAGCTGACCCACTGGCGTTGGGGCCGGCGACCCATAGCTGACCAAGACCCGTACTACTTCTTCTAAGACACCCCCAATAACAGGCCTAGCCTGGCTAACGGGGCTAGGATCGCCACAGTCCCCATGGCAGTGGATCCTGCTAAAGAAGTACTGCAAACCCCCTGCTTCTTAGCTGACTGAAAAAAAAAGATAGCCGCCGTGACTCGCTCCCCATCCGACATATGATGTGCCTCATCACCTTCGCAGCATCTGTTGTAAAGAACACTAGCTCGCAGTTTCAGAGAAAGTGAAAAAGAAGAAGAAGAAGATTTTCAGACAGCTAAAACTGTGCAGAAAATAACACGCACGATGTTGCCTAGGAAAAGTCTAAAGTTCAGCAACTTGGAGGATTCTGGAAACTTTCCCGGCTTTCGGCGCCTGGTAGTAGCTAGGGGAATGTGAGGAAAGCAAAAAATACGAGAACTAACGCCAGAGAAACTTCTCAGAATCAACAGATAACGTTACTAACGTCTTCTATGTTTGAGACGGAAGTCCCCCTATCCTTCCCTCCTACCACCGCCTCCCCCCTCCCCCCACCACAGCGCTGGTGTGGATGGACTGTGACTAACATGTCGGCGTGGGACAGTTATATCACGATATTTTCTGAACGAGAAAGGAAGTCTACGCCAAAACAAAGAGTTCCTGCTTTCATTGGCTGTAGGGTTTTTTTTTTCCTTTAAAACCCGACAAAATGCCCCCCCCCCCCAACCTTCTCAATCTCCCCCACCCCAGCCTACCCCCGTTCCCACCCCCAACCCCCCCGGAAATTAGTGAGAAAGCGTGCAGGAAGTTAAAAAAAAAAAGATTAGTCAAAGAAAATGAAACAATTATGGTAATTTGTCACACTTCTCTTGTTGCTTGAGCAGTGCTTTCCCCTGTTTCCTCCCTACGCCATCACTGATTTAGAGCCTCCCCCCCCTCTCAAACCTTCACACTTAAGCACTTCCTGCTGGATTTGTTAAACATATCAGACGAGTTCATCGCCTTTTTGGTGTAAAACATAAAAGTCCTAGGCAATAGAATGTTTTGTTGTTGTTGTTAAACTGGAGTAGAACTAGTACTGTAACGATTTCTATTTGCTTGCAGTCAACCTTACAGTTGATTGACGTACGGCTTTGGCGTAGGTGGAAGATCATGCTTTCCCAAGGTTCCCCTCTGTTTTTTTGTCGTTTTGACTTTTTTTCTGTTTCACTTGTCGCGCATACGGAAAATTTCTTTTGGCTTCCCTCTCCTTCTTTTTGACCTGAGGTTTTTCAGTGATTATCAGGTTCTGCAACTTCTGTTTTCTCAATGATATTTTCAAAGGATGTTGGGTGTCTTTTCCTTATACTTTTAGTTTTCTAATTACTGCAGTTTCTTCGGTAACTTTTTCTTCCTTTTTGTGTGCGTGTGTGTGGTTGTCAAGAGACAATGTTTTATCTCTTTTCCAACGTTCACATCTATCTCTGATGTTTCAAGTTTATATCACATCTATCTCTGATGCTTCAAGTTTATATTACATCTATTTCTGATGCTTCAAGTTTATATCACATCTATCTCTGATGTTTCAAGTTTATATCACATCTATTTCTGATGCTTCAAGTTTATATCACATCTATCTCTGATGCTTCAAGTTTATATTACATCTATTTCTGATGCTTCAAGTTTATATCACATCTATCTCTGATGTTTCAAGTTTATATTACATCTATTTCTGATGCTTCAAGTTTATATTACATCTATTTCTGATGCTTCAAGTTAATATCACATCTATACAAGTGTAAGGAATACCTGGCTCTTTATGGCATCGGAAAACTCATCCCCCTCCCGGTATTTAGGTATTTTCCAGTTGAGAATACCTAAACAGTAGTTCACTGCTTATCTGTTAGTACCCTGAGGTTTGAAAAAATATTAAATAGAAAATTGAACAAAAGAATGTAAATTCATAACTCAGAATTTATAAATTTCACGCGTGCTCACCTGTTTCAGTGGTGTCATGATTTATCTCTCAGCTAGTGATTTCCTCGTTTATGAGAGAGAGAGAGAGAGAAAGAGAAAGAGAGAGAGAGAGGGTGGTGGGGGGGGGGAAGAGAGGGACTGATTGATTGATTGATTAGTTGATCTTTATTTCAGAAGGGTTAAGAATTGGTCACACAGGCCCTTCTGACATTCTGCCCTTTATCATACATCTTTCACTCTATTCCAGACATTCTACAAATATGCTGTTCATGTAACAAACATAATTAACATTGAAGCTGAGAGACATAAAATAAAATATAACATTTACGTTTCGCTCTTAAACATTCACTCAGTACAGAAGTAACTGCATACATATATAAATGACTATCTACTAAACCAAAATTTCAAGACTATTCAGAATAAACAATTAACTGTATTCAGTGCCTGTAAGAGCAGTCTAAGATAACTTTTAAGTTTTATGATTCATGGAGGCATGTAGTCGACATCAAATAGATATTGAGAAAGTTTGTAGTTGTAGGAAGGAGTATAATTAATATTTTTTTCACTCACTCACTCACTCACTCACTCACTCACTCACTCACTCACTCACTCACTCACTCACTCACTCACTCACTCACACACACACACACATATAGAGAAAGAGAGGGAGAGAGAAAGGGAGGGAGAGAGACGGGGATAACGAAAGAGGGGGAGAGCACATTCACATACGTACTCACCTAAATCTGAGCACATTCATATGATGCCAATATACTCTGTCTCTCTGTGTCTGCCTGCCTTTCTGTCTATCCGTTTCTCTCTATCACTGTACTGTCATTTTCATAGCTAACTTATTATATTTTTGTGGTAATTATTTTTGGTGATGTTTTAATGTCTATAATCTTTAAATTAAATTATATCATAAGTATGTATACACCTGTATATTAAGTATGTATACACCTGTATATTAAGTATGTATACACCTGTATATTAAGTATGTATACACCTGTATATTAAGTATGTATATACCTGTATATTAAGTATGTATACACCTGTATATTAAGTATGTATACACCTGTATATTAAGTATGTATACACCTGTATATTAAGTATGTATACACATGTATATTAAGTACGTATACACCTGTATATTAAGTATGTATACACCTGTATATTAAGTATGTATACACCTGTATATTAAGTATGTATACACCTGTATATTAAGTATGTATACACATGTATTTAAGAATATATACACTTATGTGTATACCTGTGAGACCTGGACACTTAACAAAACAGCTGAGAAACACATAAATGCCTTTGAATGTAAATGCTACAGAAGAGTTCTTAAATACCATGGACACACACACACGCACACAAAACAAATAAATCCATACTACAAGAACTTAATATTGAAGAAGGCTGGCTAGTAAAGAGGATTAAACAGAGAAAACTTAAATATTTTGGACACATTAAACGTCAAGTTAATCTAGAGAAAACTGTCTTAGAAGGGTACATACTGGAAAAAAGAAAGAGAGGAAGACCAAGGCGAAGATGGCTGCCTGCAAATGGGTGCATCAGCAGCAGGCCATCTTGCCTACAGGAGACCTGTTAGGGAGGCAAAGTTCCGCAAGGGACATGCAAATGAATGAATGAATACACGTATATACTAGGCATGTGTACATTCATAAGTTAGATATTATATACATATATTAGGTATGTATATACCCATATAATAGGTATTTATACGCTCATATATTAGCTATGTATACACTCATATGTTAGGTATGCATACACCTGTATATTAGGCATGTTTACCCCTATATGGTAGGTATATATAGACCCATACATTAGATATGTATTCACCCATACGTTATGTATGTAACATCCACATAATAGGTATGTAATCATCCATATATTAGGTATTTATTCACCCATACATTATTTATGTACTGTATTTACCTATGTATGTTAACAAGTATATTATGAAGGTTGAGCATTATTCCTGGTTTCTAGCATCCGCGTGAAAGACTGGGGGCAGTTGGCTGCAAATACTGTGGCATTTACTGTATATTTTTAAAGTCTTTAGATGTTCATTTTGTCTTTCTTGTTCTTGACTTGACTCGGCTGTGATTTTGTCCTTTGTTGTTATTAGCTCCTGCAGTGCCAAAGATGCAAAACTATCCTTTATATTAGAGAACGTGTGTCATGTCTGCTGTGGAGAAGTTACATGTGCATGGAGATGACAGCGTTTTGGGTGTCTAGAAGTCATAATAAGTGAACAATGTGTACCACTTATAGAGGATGTTTAAGAAGAACAGACGAAAGAAATAAATCTTGTTCACTCTTTTATTATAATTTCCATTTCATAACCATCCACACACACGTTTTAAAAGGGCGAAGAACTGAACACGCTAGTCCGTCTGACATTCTGTCTGTAACATGCTGGTAGACGAGGTAGGGATTCCGTCTGACATTCTGTCTGTAACATGCTGGTAGACGAGGTAGGAATTTCGTCTGACATTCTATCTGTAACATGCTAGTAGACGAGGTAGGAATTTCGTCTGACATTCTGTCTGTAACATGCTGATAGACGAGGTAAGGATTTCGTCTGACATTCTGTCTGTAACATGCTGATAGACGAGGTAGGAATTTCGTCTGTCATTCTGTCTGTAACATGCTGGTAGACGAGGTAGGAATTTCGTCTGACATTCTGTCTTTAACATTCTGGTAGACGAGGTAGGAATTTCGTCTGACATTTTGTCTATAACATGCTGATAGACGAGGTAGGGATTTCGTCTGACATTCTGTCTGTAACATGCTGATAGACGAGGTAGGGATTTCGTCTGACATTCTGTCTTTAACATTCTGGTAGACGAGGTAGGAATTTCGTCTGACATTCTGTCTGTAACATGCTGGTAGACGAGGTAAGGATTTCATCTGACATTCTGTCTGTAACATGCTGGTGGACGAGGTAGGAATTTCGTCTGACATTCTGTCTGTAACATGCTGGTAGACGAGGTAAGGATTTCGTCTGACATTCTGTCTGTAACATGCTGGTAGACGAGGTAGGTATTTCCGTTCTGTTTCCTGCGAGGAAATCTGATTCTTTGGTCAGTTCAGGGGATTAAGTTCACAAACAATGAACGTCCCTCACGACACGATTCGTCTACGGATGTGAACATGTTCTTGGAGACATTTGCTTCGTATATTCTTTTGGTTTCGAATTTTTATTTTGGTCGCGCTGTGAAAAGTTGCAATATGTATCCTTTTGTAAAACACTCCTCTCTGGTTACATTTCTTGGGGATCTCCTTGCTCGAATTTCTTCTCTACTGTCCTCCTCTGTGTGTAAGTGGGCCTGCTGATCTTGTATTTCTATTCGGTGTCCGGGTTTCATTTGTTAGCAAAACGTTACATTTATAACTTCTGATGAATCACAAAGCTTTCCCTTCTGTTATAACTAAGAAGTCTTTCGCGCTCATGAAGTATCGTTACACCCACGTCCTGGAGGAGATAACTTTCCGGATATCTTGTTACACGCCAGAAGGAACTCGGTTCTCGGGTAGCACATTCTCCGAGATTTGTTGCAACGTTAATCCTAATAACGGGTGCTAAGCCCTACCAGGTTTAAGGGTAGTGTGTTTTATTTTCAGTCCTTTTTTTTAGTCACGGCATACCACCAGACCCAGCGCTGCAGACATTTAGAGAGTAGATCAGTGGTTCCCAGTTAGTGGTCCGTGGACCCTCGAGGGCCCCCTTTTTTATTTTCACAGTGAAATGTTTAACAACCGTTGTTTCCTGGAATCTTCTCTCTCCCCCCCCCCCCCCCCAAGTTTATAAATAATAAATATTGAACCACATGTGGAGCCTATTGTTGGGAATAAAAAGAGCCATGATTTCTCTCACCATATTTAGGTTTATTAGTTGTCACACATTCCGTATTCAATTCATTTGTCAGAACAAGCAGGAATGTTAATTGCTGTCTATTGTTTTCTTAATTAGATTATTGTCATTTTGAAAATTCATCAAGTGTATACTGTTTTTTTTTTAGCTTAGTCTAGTTTTTACTCATTAAAGGTTACCCATATTTTCGGAAAAAATTATTTTGCATTTAAAGCATACAGTTTGCATACATATATGAAACATTTTCAAAGTATGGGGTCTGTGGCCTGGATTTTGAAACAGCAGGGGGTCTGCGGACTTTTGTTAATTGAGAACCATTGGCGTGGACTATAGAGGTGCGCCATAACAACCTTTGACGAGTACAATTTTATGCAAATCTGTTTTGTTTTGTAAAAACTCATAGAATAGTCTAGAACTGGTCCCTTATTTCAGTAATAGTAAAAAGACTCTCCTGCTGTACCATTAATAGGAAAAGTTTCTTCTATTACATATTAATAGTAAACGTTTCTCCTGTTACATATTAATAGTAAAAGTTTCTCCTGTTACATATTAATAGTAAAAGTTTCTCCTGTTACATATTAATAGTAAACGTTTCTCCTGTTACATATTAATAGTAAAAGTTTCTCCTGTTACATATTAATAGTAAAAGTTTCTCATATTACATATTAATAGTAAAAGTTTCTCCTGTTACATATTAATAGTAAAAGTTTCTCCTGTTACATATTAATAGTAAAAGTTTCTCATATTACATATTAATAGTAAAAGTTTCTCCTGTTACATATTAATAGTAAAAGTTTCTCATATTACATATTAATAGTAAACGTTTCTCCTCTTACATATTAATAGTAAAAGTTTCTCATATTACATATTAATAGTAAAGGTTTCTCATATTACATATTAATAGTAAAAGTTTCTCCTATTACATATCATACATAAAATAAGCAGTTGACAGGACGTCGTTAT
Source organism: Achatina immaculata (assembly GCA_009760885.1). Taxonomy (NCBI): domain Eukaryota; kingdom Metazoa; phylum Mollusca; class Gastropoda; order Stylommatophora; family Achatinidae; genus Lissachatina; species Lissachatina immaculata. Next base: position 61,964,492 of record CM019717.1, on the reverse strand, counting down.
ATCTGTGCTTTATAGATCATACGAACACAGGGTTGAAATGTGTACTCGTATGTGGCTGGTGATGAAATGAAAATTATGTTAAAAAGATTGAACAAGAATTATACAGGAGAAATAAGAACGAGTGATGTCTTTGCATCTTATATTGCTCACTTATGTTCAGGTCTCGCTCAGTTGAAAAAAAAATGTGTGAAATCAATGAAAACACAAGTATCTTTTATCTCCAGAGATCGTTCCATTGGTTTTTGTGTGATAACTGAGGATGTCACGGCGTGGATATACAGTAGAAAGCATGAAGTATATGGTCAGAAAAGAAAGCAAAGTATTAAACTAAAATTGAAAAGAGAAATAACGGAAAACAAAAGAACCCCAGGCAGTCCTTTGTTTCGCTCATATCAAGAGGCATAATACAGTAATGAAAACCAAACTAGAGAGAAACGTACAAGGAAAGAAAGAAAGGGAAGATGTCGACAGTGACATGAATGGGTAGATAAACTGAAAGTAATGGAATGGATTCAGTCGGGCCGGACGCACTTTTACAAAAGAGAAAGTTTGAGGCCCAATGGTGCCAACCTTCTTAGACGGGACGGCACAGGATGATGATGTATTTTTAGTACTTCTACAACTGAGATTTAGCAGCTGGAGGCTAAAATAATAATTTATGCACATGACGTAAATTCAGCGATGGTGAGAGAACGTTTCGCCATCAAGGAAAGCTAAGACATCGGTATAAAACAGTGCCACTCTAAGGTCAGTACTCCGTCCATCTGAGGTCTGCATCTTGGATGACTGCTTTGTTCACCTAATGGTTAGACCGGACCCGCGAACACCTAAAAAATAAAGAAGGAAATTCCGTGTTAAAGATATCATTGATTATTTTTGTTGTTGTTGTAGATAACAGTGCATTGTAACCTTATAAAGTACATGTACAAAATCTTGAAGTATTCTACATTAAAACTCACTATTCTTTTGGTATACTTGTCGATATTCTTTATATATTTTACAAAGCCTAATAAAGTATATTTTGAAATGAAAGGACAAACATTGATATTTTCATGTAAAGAAGAAAAGCTACGTTCATTTAAATCGCTCCTTGACTGCCTACGAAGTGCACCAACATAGCTTCAGCGCCATGATTTCTTGTTTTCCATTATTAACGCACCAGAAATTTATGACAAGATTTACTTGACATATTTGTAACTGATCTGGTTTCGCTTTCTCCACGTGTAAAAACTTTAATATGGGAGAGGCAATGTAAAACCAAAACAGCTGTATTACCCATTCACCATACAGGATCTTACCGGACGAGAAGAAACATTTCTGCTAGTGAAAAGGAAGTTGTAAAATTCTCGAAGTTTGTAGACGATCCCACAAGGGATTTAGTGTTCTTGACTTTATACTGATACTACTTCTACTACTACTACTACTACTACTACTACTACTACTACTACTGCTGCTGCTGCTGCTGCTGCTACTGCTGTTGTTGCTACTACTACTGCAGCTGCTGCTAGTACTACTACCAGTGCTACTACTACTAATACTACTAATATTACTACTACTACTACTACTGCTACTATTACTACTACTACTACTAATACTACTGCTGCTGCTGCTGCTGCTGCTGCTACTACTACTACTACTACTACTACTACTACTGCTGCTGCTACTACTACTACTACTACTACTACTGCTACTGTTACTGTTACTACTACTACTGCTGCTACTACTACTACTACTACTACTACTACTACTACTATTACTATTACTACTACTACTACTATCACTAATGCTACCCCCACCACCACCATCACCACTATCCAAAATCCGAAACCTTCTGAGTATCGATATTACGCCACAAATGGAAAATTCTCGCATGAAAAGTTGCAGTTAAAGCGCAACAGAAGTTTATTTTGCGTCCCCAAATGACAAAAAAAAAACAAACCCCTGGCCTCGAACTATATTTAGTAATGACAATGAATCAGGTTGTGGCTTTGAAGGATTTAGCAAGTCACGTGAGAAAAAAAATGATATGCAATAAATTACACATTCAGAGTCCGTTAGCAACTAGAAAAGCTGGAAGATGAAAACCTGGCATCGATAACGAGGCTCCATTTGTTTTTTCATTGACTGATGGCGAAGTAGCAGAAATGGTTCAGGATCAAGGTAGTCGTGATAATAGCAGCGATGAGAATAACTAGTTACCCAAACTGCAAGGAAAGTAAGTATACAGGACATGGCGAAAATGTCGGAGGAGATTACTGAAGGACTAGAACAGCGCAGTTATAGCAGACCAGAAAATCGGGATAGTGTATAAAATCAAAGAGAGACTTCCGAGATAAAAACTGTTATTTTTGTGGAAGATGACTCCGGAGGAAGCCATCCAGCAGAATGCTTCCTCATCCCTAGAGGACCCTCTTTCCGAGGACCCTCTTTCCTTCAACTATTTCTGATGTTTCTCCTCACTTATATATACAATAGTGTTTACTTCTTCTTTTTCTTATCTGTCTGTTGATGTCATTAGCGCCGCAGGGAGCAACAGACATCTGTCCAGAGCAGGATGAGAGGCCTGGGTAGCTGTCATGTTATGTTTCCTCAATGTGTCTTTCAGTCCATCTATCCACTTTTTCCTTCGTCGTGCCCTATGGTAAATTTTTAATCAAAGCAAATCTGTGTTGATGGAAATACAAATCTGCCCTTGTTTCTGCTGTTGTTTAACATTTGATGCAGGTATTCTGGTGTCACTTCTGGGCTGCTTAGTTACCCTGAGTACGTTTTTTTTTCATTGTATTAATACGTACTTTACTTTACTTTACTTTACTTTACTTTACTTTACTTTACTTTACTTTACTTTACTTTACCTTATCCTTCCTCTTGCACCATGAATGTGGAGGGAAGATGGAGTTGGCGTTTGTAGGCCATGTGAGTGGGCTCAATGGTGCTCACGCCGTTGTTCGTGAGTGTTTCTATAACGCCATCTCTCCGTCTTTTTTTCTGGGTCTTCCTCTTCATCCGCATCCAACAGTTCTTTGCTTCAAGGTCACCGCGGCTGCTGTGTGTGCACAATTCTCATTAAGTGGCCAGACCACTTAGTTCTTTATTTCTTTACGTATTGTAGGCATGGAAAGAATATGTGGGGAGGAACAGACAGAACTACAAAAATAAGATTTTTAAGGGCATGCATCTTTCCTATCGCAACATATGCCTGTGAGACCTGGACACTTAACAAAACACACGAGAAACACATAAATGCCTTTGAATGTAAATGCTACAGAAGAGTTCTTCAAATATCATGGACACACACACACACAAAAAGAACAAATATATCCATACTACAAGAACTTAATATTAAAGAAGGCTGGCTAGTAAAGAGGATTAAATAGAGAAAACGTAAATATTTTGGATACATTAAACGTCATGAAGATTTAGAGAAGACCGTCTTTAAAGGATACATAATGGGAAAAAGAAAGAGAGGAAGACCAATGCGAAGATGGCTGCAAGACATCGTTGGTAGTCTGCAATGGATGTATCAGCAGCGGGGCATCTTGCTTGCAACCAAGAGGCCCACAAAAGAGCTGTTAAGGAGTGAAAGTTCCACAATGGACATGCAAATGACTGACTCTCTGTTCCTCTCCACGGCTTCTTTAGTTATTTTATTTTTTGAAGAGCGACAGATGTCCTCTTTTTAATTTCCCTCATTGTATCTCCATTATTAGTTAGTAATGATCCAGGATATTCAAAACTCTCTATCTCTTCCAATTTTTCCTCATTGATATATATTTCAGTTGCCTTGTTTGTTTTGTTAGTTGTCATCAATTTAGTTTTGTTTTTTTGCATTAAGATAAAGGTTTTGCTCTTCACTGTTCTTACGGACTGACATAATTAGTTCCATTATTTTTTGTGTTGTGGACATTAATACTATGTCATCAGCACATCTAATCTCTGGTATTTCATAACCTCCAATTGTTATAGCATCGTAATATTCTTTGTCTACATTTTCTCTAACATTCCTCATTATATTTTCAGTATACAATTTAAATAAGTAACGCGACAGTATGCAACCCTGATGGATCCCACGTTTTTTGTCAAACCAAGTTGTTTCATCATTTATTCTTACTGCTGCCTGGTGGCCTAGATACAGCAGTGACATTAATTGTGTCACATGTGTTGGAAATCTCATTTTTTCAATTATTTCCCAAAATTTCTATTGTTGTACACAATCAAATGCTTTTGAATAGTCTATAAAAGATTAATATAGACTCACATTAAATTGTCTGCATTTCTCTATTATTAATCTTATGGTGAAAATATAATCTCTTGTTCCTCTTCCTTGTCCAAAACCAGCTTGGATAATATTGATTTCTCCTTCTATTTTCGTACGAAATCTATCCATTATGTTTTTTAAATAGAATTTTACTGGCATAACTAATCAGGGCAATATTTCTATAATTTGTACATAATTTCAAGTTACCCTTTTTTGGCAATGGTATGAATATAGATCTGTTCCATTCTTTTGGCCAAATACCTGAATGCCATATCTTTTTAAATAGTGCATGATATATTGTAGTATATACTTTTCCTCCTGCTTTAATGAGTTCAGCTGTTGTCTCATCATATCCTGGTGATTTACCATTTTTCAGACTCTTTATTTTCAGTATACAAGTTAAAAGTAAATGTAGTAGTAGTAGTAGTAGTAGTAGTAGTGATAATTGTTGTTGTTATTGTAGTGTAGTGGTGGTGTAGTAGTTGTAGCAGTTGTAGTATCAGTGCAGTAGAAGTAGTAGTAGTGTAGTAGATGTAGCAGCAGTAATAGTAATAGTGCAGTAGAAGTAGCAGTGTAGTAGTTGCAGTAGTAGTAGTAGTAGTAGCGTAGTAGTAGTAGTAGAAATGATAGTAGTAATAGTGTAGTAATAGTAGTATTGTAGTAGTAGTATTAGTAGTAGCGTAGTAGTAATAATAGTAATAGCAGCAGCAGCGGCAGTAGTAGTATTAGTATTAGTATTAGTAGTATTAGTAGTAGTAGTAGTAGTAGTAGTAGTAGTAGTAGTAGTAGTAGTAGTAGTAGTAGCAGTAGTAGACACAAGACATTGCAATGAAAATGAGAGTTTGAAAGATGGCAACTACCTGTCTCTTTGACTACAGCAGAAAGTTTGAAAAGACGAAATTTAATCTTCTATTCAACGCAACGAAACAAACTAAAAGACGGCAATCAACTTTCTATTCAATATCAAAGACGATACTGAAACAGGGTATTTAACTTTTAACATTCAACCACATTCTCACATTTGTGACTGAAAACACGTAACAATGAATACTGTGTTTCAGACTGCCTTGTTATTCTCTTTCACCTGTTTCAGTATGGTCCAACATTTGCTGGTGCGTAGAGATACAGCGCACATTGCAGCTTAAACTTCTTGTATTAAGTAAAACACAAGTAGTCCATCCATCCATCCATCCATCCATCCATCCATCCATCCATCCATCCGTCGTCCGTCCATCCATCCATCCATCCATCCATCCGTCTGTCTGTCTGTCTGTCTGTCTCCCCACCAACACCACAACAACCAATCGGTGCACAAGACACTCGGGACAGCTTATATCAAAAGATTTCTACCTCTGTTGCCATCTTTTTGTCTGTCTGTCATGCCAGTCCTTTGTGTACCAGCGTTTTACTGTATATGCTTTTTGTTTACCAGCGTTTTACTGTATATGCATTTTGTTTACCAGCGTTTTACTGTATATGCTTTTTGTTTACCAGCGTTTTACTGTATATGCATTTTGTTTACCAGCGTTTTACTGTATATGCTCTTTGCGTACCAGCGGTTTACTGTATATGCATTTTGTTTACCAGCGTTTTACTGTATATGCTCTTTGTTTACCAGCGTTTTACTGTATATGCTTTTTATTTACCAGCGTTTTACTGTATATGCTTTTTATTTACCAGCGTTTTACTGTATATGCTCTTTGTTTACCAGCGTTTTACTGTATATGCATTTTGTTTACCAGCGTTTTACTGTATATGCATTTTGTTTACCAGCGTTTTACTGTATATGCATTTTGTTTACCAGCGTTTTACTGTATATGCTCTTTGTGTACCAGCGTTTTACTGTATATGCTCTTTGTGTACCAGCGTTTTACTGTATATGCTCTTTGTGTACCAGCGTTTTACTGTATATGCTCTTTGTGTACCAGCGTTTTACTGTATATGCTCTTTGTGTACCAGCGTTTTACTGTATATGCTCTTTGTTTACCAGCGTTTTACTGTATATGCTTTTTATTTACCAGCGTTTTACTGTATATGCTTTTTATTTACCAGCGTTTTACTGTATATGCTTTTTGTTTACCAGCGTTTTACTGTATATGCTTTTTGTTTACCAGCGTTTTACTGTATGTGCTGAAAGTCTTTGTGTGTCTTTGAATTCGTCGTGTGCTTTTTTTTTAACCCTGCCGAATCCATGTCAACCCTGTTGATAAAATCATCTTATTCGGGAATTCCATTCCATCTGTGAAACACTTGCTGTTGACATTAATTAAAAAAATGATTTAAAGAAATGTTCGCATTGATGACAATAAGAAGTATTTGGAGTAAATCTCTGACGTTGATAACAAAGGGATTCTACCGTGCTGAACATTGAGGCTGACAGTCAGAAAGCAAATACCAGGTACATATTCATGTTTACCTCTGACCCTGAACCGAAACTGAAACTAGGGCAGCTCTGAACAGACCTCCAGGTGTGGACAGAAATTTGGGCAGTTGTTGAAGGTCAGAAACTCAAAAGAATTGGGCTAAGAACGATACAGTGCGGTTTAAACAGGTTCATATTGTGTCACAGTCAAGTTTGTTAATTTCGATAATGTCTACATGGGTTTTCCTGTCTAACGTTAGACCGGAAACTGCTCTACAACATTTAAAACTAGTCACTGGCCGTGATTTTAAGTTCTTCAGTTGCGGCACATTTCAAGATCTGAAAGATTCGTTTTTAGAAGCAAAAGTGAAAATGGAACTAATCTGAAAGAAGACTCCCTAACAGTTAAGGACCGTAGGTTTAATCGCTTGGGGGCTGGGAAGAGGAGGTGGTGAAAGGGTCAGCGATGTCCCAAGCGGCGATGTTTCAGGTTCTGTTCAATGTGCATCAGTCAGTCAGTCATTTGCATGCCCCTTGCGAAACTTGACTCCATAACAGCTCTCCTGTAGGCCTCTCGGTTGTAAGCAAGATGGCCTGCTACCGATGCGTCCATTCGCAGATCATCAACGATGTCTTGCAGCCATCTTCACCTTGGTCTTCTTCTCTTTCTTTCCCCCATTATGTACCCTTCCAAGACGGTCTTCTCTAAATTCTCATAAGTCCAAAATATTTAAGTTTTCTCTGTTTATTCTTCTTTACTAGCCAACCTTACATCAGACCTTACGTGTAAAAAAACACAGCAGCTCGACATGCCGTATACGTCTTATTGATATAGACTGGTGTGACATCAAAGTTAAGTGTCTTAGTGGGATGATGCATATATCAGGGCAGCAAACAACAGCTAGGACCAGCGAGCCACAGCTAGGGCCAGCGAACAACAGCTAGGACCAGCGAACAACAGCTAGGACCAGCGAGCCACAGCTAGGACCAGCGAACAACAGCTAGGACCAGCGAACAACAGCTAGGACCAGCGAACAACAGCTAGGACCAGCAGACCACAGCTAGGACCAGCGAACAACAGCTAGGGCCAGCGAACAACAGCTAGGACCAGCGAACAACAGCTAGGACCAGCGAACCACAGCTAGGATCAGTAGACCACAGCTAGGACCAGCGAACCACAGCTAGGATCAGTAGACCACAGCTAGGACCAGCGAACCACAGCTAGGATCAGTAGACCACAGCTAGGACCAGCGAACCACAGCTAGGATCAGTAGACCACAGCTAGGACCAGCGAGCCAAAGCTAGGACCAGCGAACAACAGCTAGGACCAGCGAGCCACAGCTAGGACCAGCGAACAACAGCTAGGACCAGCGAACAACAGCTAGGACCAGCGAACAACAGCTAGGACCAGCAGACCACAGCTAGGACCAGCGAACAACAGCTAGGGCCAGCGAACAACAGCTAGGACCAGCGAACAACAGCTAGGACCAGCGAACCACAGCTAGGATCAGTAGACCACAGCTAGGACCAGCGAACCACAGCTAGGATCAGTAGACCACAGCTAGGACCAGCGAACCACAGCTAGGATCAGTAGACCACAGCTAGGACCAGCGAACCACAGCTAGGATCAGTAGACCACAGCTAGGACCAGCGAGCCAAAGGTAGGACCAGCGAACAACAGCTAGGACCAGCGAACAACAGCTAGGATCATAGAAAAACAGCTAGGATCAGCGAACCACAGCTAGGATCAGCGAACCACAGCTAGGATCAGTAGACCACAGCTAGGACCAGCGAACCACAGCTAGGATCAGTAGACCACAGCTAGGACCAGCGAGCCAAAGGTAGGACCAGCGAACAACAGCTAGGATCAGCGAACAACAGTTAGGATCAGCGAACAACAGCTAGGATCAGCGAACAACAGCTAGGATCAGCGAACAACAGCTAGGACTAGCAAGCCAAAGCAAGGACCAGCGAACAACAGCTAGGATCAGCGAACAACAGCTAGGACCAGCGAACAACAGCTAGGATCAGCGAACAACAGCTAGGACCAGCGAACAACAGCTAGGATCAGCGAACAACAGCTAGGACCAGCGAGCCAAAGCTAGGATCAGCGAACAACAGCTAGGACCAGCGAACAACAGCTAGGACCAGCGAACAACAGCTAGGACCAGCGAACAACAGCTAGGACCAGCGAGCCAAAGCTAGGATCAGCGAACAACAGCTAGGACCAGCGAGCCAAAGCTAGGATCAGCGAACAACAGCTAGGACCAGCGAGCCAAAGCTAGGACCAGCGAACAACAGCTAGGACCAGCGAGCCAAAGCTAGGACCAGCGAACAACAGCTAGGACCAGCGAGCCAAAGCTAGGATCAGCGAACAACAGCTAGGACCAGCGAGCCAAAGCTAGGATCAGCGAACAACAGCTAGGACCAGCGAACAACAGCTAGGATCAGCGAACAACAGCTAGGACCAGCGAACAACAGCTAGGACCAGCGAGCCAAAGCTAGGACAAGCGAACCAAAGCTAGGACAAGCGAACCGCTAACAACGGCAATGGCATGGATTTCAGTGGGTAAAAGAATTATGGGACAACCAAAAGAGGCGTACAGCTGAGAAAATTCTGATAAACAAAGGATTGACATGGGAGACAGTCAAGAAGACAGCAGAATACGGACAAAAATGGAAATCTCTTCACAGAGAGAGAGAGAGAGAGAGAGAGAGAGAGAGAGAGAGAGAGAGAGAGAGAGAGTAAACTTTGTGTGTTTTTCATAATGCTAAATATTTTAGCTGTATCATACTAATTTTTACACTGAGTTAGCGAAAAATAGCTAGGACCAGTTAGCACAGCAAGAACCAGCGAGAAACGGCTGGGGTGAGCGAACCACAACTAAGGCTAGCGAACTATAGCTAGGGCCAGCAAACTATAGCCGACCAAGACCCTGTCTTACTTTACCTCTGTTGCTCCTAGTATAAGGCTGAGCCTGGCTAAGGGAACAGAGATCGCCATGGTCACATGACGGTGATCGCCATGGTCACATGACGGTGATCGCCATGGTCACATGACGGTGATCGCCATGGTCACATGACGGTGATCGCTATGGTCACATGACGGTGATCGATATGGTCACATGACAGTGATCTCTATGGTCACATGACGGTGATCGCTATGGTCACATGACAGTGATCGATATGGTCACATGACGGTGATCGCTATGGTCACATGACGGTGATCGCTATGGTCACATGACGGTGATCGATATGGTCCACAAGACTGCGGAGTCTGTCATGAAACATTGTACCTTTCCCCATTTTTTTTTTGTGTAACCTCTGTCCAGTTCTGTAACCCGTCGCAACCTTCACCTCGTTCGACACGATGTTTCTACTTCAAATCTTCACTGCACTGGCAGCACAGGACACCTTACTTGCAGCATGTTGTGCTGAGATTGGACAATTCTGGCATCTCCAAGGCTGTCATGCACAAATTCTGCGGAGATGAAAAGCTGGAAGGAGAGGATGACTTCTGCGTCCTGGGAATAAAGGAACTTCGGCTGAGACAAGGCGAGGGAAGAAGCTACGTCTGTGGACGAAAGCGACGAATCCACAATCCGCGAGTGAATGAATGAATGAATAAATGATCTTTATTTTTAAAGGGTAAAGAATTGGGCACGCAGGCCCGTCTTACATTCTGCCCTTTATCACTCCATCTTTCCTTCTTACCACACACTCGATTTAATACAAATATACAAATTAAATTAGGAAAAAACATATCAAAAGAGTGTAAGATTTAACTACTACATTCAAAGTAAAAGAGAAGAAGTCATTAACCTAATAAATTAGCTTCAGGCACACATAAACACACCGACATATACATAAACAAACATACATTGTAAATACAGATCTTCTACAGGGTGACAGGGAGGGTAGATACACACAGTTTACATTAGTTACTGGAACGGGCGGCGGAGCCTGCATGGGAAAGTCCTGCCTGCTAAGATTGGTCAGTATACCCTGCTCGTAGCCCCAGACAGACAGAACAAGAATAGGAGCTAGAAATTATTCAAAACGGGGAAAAAGTATTGAAGAAGTGTAAATACGAGATAATGTTGCAAAAAAAAAGTGTGGAGCAGAAAAACAATGACAAAATAAGACTCAGTTAAAGATGATGAAGCACGCACTAGTACAGGGTGCACCAAAAGTTCCTTTACACTTTCTGTAGATGACCCTTTAGATTCCCTGACCTGACATCTTGTGACTTTTTATGTGTGGAGTATATTAAAGAGACAATGTTTACGTAACCTTCACTTTCACAGACTCTGAACTTTCTTAAGCAGCCAATCACGGGCGTCGTGGCGTCTGCTACTCCAGGTAAGCCACACAGAACCTGACAGGAACTCGATTATCTCGTTGACGTGTGGCAGGCCACGTGGGCAGAGACGCCAAGGGAGGCGGGAAAACTCACATGGCATTACTGTAAGGTATGACTGAAGGTATGACTGAAGGTATGACTGAAGATATGACTAAAAGTATGACTAAAGATATGACTAAAGGTATGACTGAAGGTATGACTAAAGATATGACTGAAGGTATGACTAAAGGTATGATTAAAACTTTGAGAACTTCTGTATAAAATAAACACACTCTTTCTCCTTGTAGCTGTATCTGTCTTTCTACAATGGCCCCTAGAAAGTGTCAAGAAACTTTTGAAACACCTTCTATAACGGTAACTAAATGCGCACAAAGATAAGATTGGATGATCAGTCATAACCAGTTCGTGGGGTCACTGAAGTCTCTGGGCAAGTCTCTTGCCTTTCCTATCCATTGATCATCTTCTCTAGGTACTTCTTTCTTGGCCGCCTTCATCTACGTTCGCCATGTTTTTTTTCAGTGATTGTCACAGTATCTGCTTAACGTCTTTGAACGATATCACCAAGAGAGACGGTCAGACAGAAAGATATAAAGATTTCCAGTTTCAGCAGACTCTACGACAACATTTCTCAAAGCCCTGGGCCCCAAACATCCCTTTTGAACCCAAGCTGCCCCCGATTCCTTCTCTCTCACTCTCTCTCTCTCTCTCTCTCTCTATATATATATATATATATATATATATATATATATATATATATACATACATACATACAAACATACATGCATACATACACACCCATCACTATATATTCTTTTTACGGTGATGCCTATAGATGAATACTGTGACTAGGTTGTATTTGGTTTATAGTGAAGGAGAGTTGCGCAAATTCGTCAGCCTCACTCTCTCTTCCTGATCAACTTATCATGTACCAGTGGCAAGACAAGTCGAGACGACTGGAGATAAGTCAGGATGCAGTGGATGGCCAGAGTATTCTATTGTGTCTCACAAAGCCCTATGCATTCCACACTGCTCTGCTATGATCGCCCTTCTGCCCTAGTGGTCAAAACAAAGACTCACACGCGCCGTCCGCCGACTACAGACTTTTTAAGCACATGTTAGACAAGGCCTTTGGTTACCGTCAGGTAACACACTGGAACCACCAGGCTGAACACAATGCCAACAACATACAAGGCCACCATTTTAGTGACCAGCATTTGAATTAGAAACTGTCCACACTCGCAAAATATATGAAATCACATATCCCCAAATAGAACACTGGTAATCTAGCGGTGTTGTCCACACGTTCACACACTTTAATACATTATCCGACAGCTCGTACCACACAAAAGGTGCAAAATATTAGCCAGTGATGCACTGTCCAGGCTATCGGCAGGCATGCTGATCACGTGTCCCTTTTACGGTGATAATTAGTGAAATGCAGGCAAGTTACCAAAGAAAAGATTCCTCGCCTTAAACCTGTCATTCCTTCCGACGCTCCACCTGCCTTCCTGTTGAGAAATTCTGCGAGAAATTTTCATTTTTCTTTTTGTTCCCTATTCTTGTTGCATCTTTGTTTAGAAGTCAAAATCTACGTTATGTCTTTGTTTAAAATTCACATCTACGTTACTTCTTTGTTCAAAAGTTACATCTACATTACTTCTTTGTTTAGAAGTCAAATCTACGTTATGTCTTTGTTTAAAATTCACATCTACGTTACTTCTTTGTTCAAAAGTTACATCTACATTACTTCTTTGTTTAGAAGTCAAATCTACGTTATGTCTTTGTTTAAAATTCACATCTACATTACTTCTTTGTTTAGAAGTCAAATCTACGTTATGTCTTTGTTTAAAATTCACATCTACGTTACTTCTTTGTTTAAAAGTCAAATCTACGTTACTTCTTTGTTTAGAAGTCAAATCTACGTTATGTCTTTGTTTAAAAGTCAAATCTACGTTACTTCTTTGTTTAAAAGTCAAATCTACGTTACTTCTGATTTGTGCCTGCTTCAGTTCATAGCTCATTAGTCCGACCCCAGATTGATGAGAGAACAATTTAAAACTGCAGAAGGAAAAGAAGCTCACGAATTATCATTAAAAAAAATTGGAACAGTTTCAGACAGGTTTAATATTCTTTTCGAGCCAAAAGAGGTGCCAAGATATTTGAGAGACATTCTTGAGATATTCTTGGTCTTGAAAGAGAGGACAAAGATACAGAGACCGGCATAAGCGGGGACGCTGAGGTGGTGGCCGGCTAGAGTTTCAAGTAAGAGAAACAAAATGCAAAAAGAATCAATTAAAAAAAACACACACACAATGTATGGGTTTTAATTAAACTACAAATGTATCAGTCATTTACAGAAAGTAGTATTTTTATATATTAAAAACACATAAGCAGATACATGCAATTCTTAAACAACTAGACAGAGCTGATGAAATGTTAAAAATTAGATAGACAGACAGACAGCCAGACAGACAGATAGACATACAGACAGATAGATAGATAGATAGATAGATAGACAGACAGACAGATAGATAGATAGATAGATAGATAGATAGATAGATAGATAGATAGATAGATAGATAGATAGATAGATAGATAGATAGATAGATAGAATGCAAAACATACCAAAACAATACGAATACAAGTTCAGGCTAACTAACAAAAGGAAATTCAGACAAAAGGACATCAATTATGAAATCCCCCCTCCTCCTTTTTTTAAAGAACTCTCTTGTAGTTCACTCAGACCGTAAACATTTCGGGATCATATTTTAGCCAAGCAAAGTAGCCACCCCCAGAGCTATTTTTGTCCGGGTATACTGTGACCCAAAACCGATGTGGGTGTTTTCCGTCTTCATTGTCATTACTAAAAATAGACAGAAAGCGGGTATCTTAATCTGTGTGACTAGTTCCCAATCAAGTTTGGTTTACCCCAACGTGTAGCATACCAAAAGGGCACACCAATGTTACTTTCCCCATAATGTTGCGATTGACAACTTTCGGTAAATGAACATTTTCTTGTGGAAATTTCAGGCAGGTTTAATATTCTTTTCGATCCCAAAGACAGGCCGTATAAATAATCTTGGAGAAACGTACTGATCAATCATTTCAGACTGACCAACCTGAGAAACGCTTGTTTAGAAAAGAAAATAATTCAGCTCAAAGAGAGAGATGTTTTTAGCGTCGAAGCCACAGATCACAACGGCCTTAGTGGGCCTTTGTAAGAGAAAACTGTTTCATCTGCTTTTAAGTGTTTTAGTCTTGCCAACCAGTTTATCGTAATTTAAAAAACGAGAAAAACCAGACCAGTGAGAACAAAAGCTAGTTTGTTAGTCCAGTGCCAGAATGACCTCGCATAAATTGGATTATCTGAGGAGAAAATGAGGGTTACAAGTGACAAACACTGCACAAGAAGGTTGGATCTTACAACATAAAAACATGGCTGTCGGTTACTGCGACCAACAGAGCAAGTCAGACATCAATAGAATCAGCCGTGCCTGGAGCAGGCTTGCAAAAGAGTGCTGTCGGAAAGTCCTGAAGTCTTCTTGGTTAGAAATTGCTTTCAAAGATGCAAAATATGGTTAGTTTGATACAGAAAAGAAGCAGCGGACGAACATATTTCCAGGTGAACAAAGAAACGGACTGGACGGAAGCTCTGCTGGATGTGACGAGAAACAGTTTGTCTAACAACAGACTGTATATATATTGGAATGATAGTAAACACACTCGTTTATCATGTCATTAGTTACGGGTTTCAACTTTAGTCCAAGGAACCGCAGTCAAGCATCTGTAAAAACAGGCTCTGTGCTCTTCTTGGAGTTCAGGGAAGGAAAGGTCATCAACTCTGACAATGACTACACGAACCTCTAAAGTGCCGAAAACGTGGTCGCTAATACCTTCCCAGTAAAGAGCTTCTAGTACGTTTATCACAAAGGCCGAAGAAACTATATCACTGTCATTTACTGCAACAACCTTTGATGCAGAGAGAACACATGGTGATGATGAAAATGAATTTAACTGTCGGTTACTTTTCGCCTCTGCCCATCTGTTCTACTATTCCTTAGTCTGATGTGTTATTTACGTTGCTGCTTATTAATCTCGGATACCATATCATTTTCATCAACCGATAGCTCCTAGATTTCAGGACAGCAGAGGTCTGTTTCTCTCCCCTGTATTACTTAATCTTGAGAACGTTGCATGTCTCGTATATATGGTCAAGCAAGTGATTAACCTATGAATTTATCCATAATAAATGTTTCATTTTGATATAACTGAAAGGTTTTCCTCATTTTTTTTTTAATCTTCAGGGATGCTGACTTTTGTGCCAAGCCTGGCTGAAAAGTTAACAGATACATGTTTCAAGGACCTTAAAATAAGCTCTGTCACAGATGTGCCCAGGAACGCCAAAGATGATGATACATGCCACTCAAGAAACGAAAACTACCTGACAGAACTGGTTGTCTCTCTAAAAAATGCCATTCGAGAATCAAAACAGCGGAAGAATGTAAGTTGCGCACGAAGTCTGTGTTATGTGAAGATCTACATATTTATGTGATGTGAAGATCTACATATTTATGTATTGTGAAGATCTACATATTTATGTATTGTGAAGATCTACATATTTATGTATTGTGAATATCTACATATTTGTGTATTGTAAAGATCTTTATATGTATTTATTGTAAAGATCTACATATTTATGTATTGTAAAGATCTACATATTTATGTACTGTGAACAACATATATGTGCTGTTCAAGACTGTAACGACCGAGAAATGTATGGACTTTAAACGTTACTTACAGGAACTTTTGCTTGTGGGCACATATTGGAAAATTTATTAAATGTAAGTTGATTATGACTGAGACATTTGCACCCGGTGAGCTGGTAATTTACGGAAATTTCAGCTTTCTGAGCTGAGAATGTCTGTGAATGTATACGTTGTAAAGAGCTGAGAATGTCTGAATGTATACGTTGTAAAGAGCTGAGAATGTCTGTGAAAGTGTACGTTGTAAAGTGTTATTTATAATTTCAGTTTCTCCTCAAAGAAAATATTGTAGCAGTTATTTCAGTGTACAACGTCTCTCGTTCTTAATTCTATTAATATTTGGCTGGTTTAAATGGGCACAGTCAACCACAGAGTTAATGAGAGATCTTTTATAGAGCTTTTGAGCTGAGTGGTTAGGCTCTGTTTACAAATTCCGTGGTAGCAGGTCCAAGCTTCGGCAAAGAGGATTTTTTAAGGTACTGCTACAGCATGAAGGGCCCCGGGGCCCACCCAGGCCCTAAAAATGGGTAAGAAAGAAGTCCGAAAAAGTAAATGCAGCCATGGGTGATACCGATCACATCGCTGTTCAATGTTTGTTGAAGGTTGTAGAAATACAGGCCATAATACCGTATCCCTAATATGTCTTTATGACATGGAAACGGGAATTTTACTTTTACCTTTACAGCACTTTTGCATTGATTAGGGAATAATTATACTTAGTGCTGGTTTAATAAAATAAAAATGCTGGCTTAACTGGGCCAATACGTGCCCTACGAGGGGCTGGGAACCAAATGGTGGAGAGCTATAGACACATCTGATCTCTGAAAAACTTGCAAGATTAGAATGGTTTGTTTTATTCAGCGGTTCTGTTCCTCGTTATTTATGTGTAAAGTAAAATTACATTCGAATGTTCTGTTCTTAGTTATCAACGTGTTAAGTAGAGGCACGGTGCTGAAATCTTTGAAAGTAATACCGGTTCCTAAAAGAATTTGTTATGATGATGGTGATACTTGATATTCTGGTGTAGCGGGTGTGAGGGCATCTGGACTTCCCTGGCATCTGTGATCGCGAAAAGGCCAAGAACTTGTGAGTTATTTACCAGAAACAAAGATGGCTTTGATAGAATGTCGCCACGATTAGCACGGCCAGTCAAGGCAGAGGTGGCCAAGACCCTCCCCCCCATCTCTGCTGAGGTCTCATTTAGCAAGCTCGGTC
The DNA here is from genome assembly GCA_009760885.1 of Achatina immaculata. NCBI lineage: Eukaryota > Metazoa > Mollusca > Gastropoda > Stylommatophora > Achatinidae > Lissachatina > Lissachatina immaculata. Next base: position 61,947,531 of record CM019717.1, on the reverse strand, counting down.
TGTCTAACAAGGCAGTTCTCACTCTGGTCGCCATTGTGATGGAGTGGACATAGAAGTTTTTTTGTTTTTTTAAGAACCTTCCCGAGTCTTCAAAAAACTCACCCCCATTTCAACACCAAGTCACTGGCCCAAGATCTTCAATGCGTTGGCTGTCTAGAGTATAACACACATGCAGTTCCAAGAATATGTATTCTCAACAACAATATATAGTCTATTCTACATATGTGTATTTGTTATAAGCATACTTGTGTTAACGTGTACCTATATACACTTATACTTATATACACTTATATTATATATGTTGTATTATTAATAACCTTATTATCTCTCACATTCTCAAGAAAAATGAGACTAAGCTGGTCAAGAAAGAGTGCAGAAAAAAACTATCTCTGAGAGGCATGCCACAAATTAAGACAGAAGGAGAAGATGTTTCGTTTTTGAAAAAGGTAAATAAAACTTAATGCAAATATAACTTCACATTCATTGACCTGTCTCCATGAATTACCTCAGCTGATTTCACGTGGTCTCCATGAATTACCTCAGCTGATTTCACATGGTCTCCATGAATTACATCAGCTGATTTCACATGCTCTCCATGAATTACCTCAGCTGATTTCACCTGGTCTCCATGAATTACCTCAGCTGATTTCACGTGCTCTCCATGAATTACCTCAGCTGATTTCACATGGTCTCCATGAATTACCTCAGCTGATTTCACGTGCTCTCCATGAATTACCTCAGCTGATTTCACGTGGTATCCATGAATTACCTCAGCTGATTTCACCTGGTCTCCATGAATTACCTCAGCTGATTTCACGTGCTCTCCATGAATTACCTCAGCTGATTTCACGTGGTATCCATGAATTACCTCAGCTGATTTCACGTGCTCTCCATGAATTACCTCAGCTGATTTCACGTGCTCTCCATGAATTACCTCAGCTGATTTCACATGGTCTCCATGAATTACCAAACTGTTTTCTCACTTTCTCCATCAGTTGCCTAATTAATTTCACTTGGCCTCTGTGAATTACCTGATTTTTTATAGTCTCCATTAATTACCTAATTGATTTCATATGGTCTCCATGAGTTACCTAATTAATTGGTATCCACAAGCGGATCAGAGGCTACGTATCAAAGAGATTAAAATTTTTTCAAAATTAAAAAATAAAAGCTTCAGTTGGGAATGAAATAACGTGGGAGGATCGGCTGAAACGAGTATTCTGTGAGAAGGGACTTAACCGAGTTTACATAACATTTTCTTTAATGCAGAGTTACGTATCTTGTTTGACGTTGTCAAATATGTAGGCTATAGAACAGATAAACACAAGCAGGCTATTAGTTCTTACAAGGAACTGATGTTTTTCCTGGAAGAAAAGTTATTATATGGAAACTAAAAAGGAAATATTAAAGCTGTGCATATATGCATACACGCAGACATATACAAAGGGAGGCATATAATATTTCAGCTTAGGAGACTTTTCGTCTCAAAACAGCAATAACTGGAGTAGGCCAAGGCTGTAGATATTACAGCTGATAATAATGTTCACCATAAAGCAAGCCCTCAGATATCATATTGTTACTTATATAAATGTATATGGGACACAGGTTCATGCAGATCACGAGATAAACAACAGCACTGCTCCCCCTCCCCCAGTTTTCCTTATTTATGTGCTAGTTGGCAGTCGATAGTACGCTGTTCTCTCGTGGCAAGGCGGCTGCTCGTCCTACCGGAGTTCGTGTTCGAATCCCAGGTGATTTTTCTTTCTCTCACGTCTCACTAAAGTGCTGTGTCTACGATTTTTTTCGAGGTCTAATCCTACAAAATTGTGTTCTCTTACTTTACCGTACCAAAGCCTCGTAGTTTCCTATTTATAAAAAAAATTGTTCCTTATTTATGTGTGTTATTTCACGTAAACTTTCTGTTTTCTCATTTCTTTGTCCCGTATATTTTTGTACGAATAAAGCGTAACACGAAACGTTAAAACTGTATGCTACGTCAATGAGTAAAGTCATCTTTGTCTTTCTTAACAGTCTAATCATCTCTGTCTTTCTTAACAGTCGAATCATCTCTGTCTTTCTTAACAGTCTAATTGTGTAAGTTCATAAAGAGCGAATTGTTGATTCTTACAGTTTCAAAGGTGAATTGCACATATTACCTTCACATGGATGAAAAATCAAAAGCATTTTCACTTTCGATACCTGAAAATGAAATGTAAATTTCTTATTCTTTTGGTCTATTTTCAGAACTGGACTGAGGCTCTCTCCGATGACTTCAGGCGACTGGGGACGATGGTTGAATTTGTTAATGCGGTCAAAGCAGACACTCCTCGAAAACGCAAAGGTATAAACTTTTCCCAGCTTCAAAAGCATTTGGAGAGAGCTCTGTGCTACACGGAAGTGCTGTTACGGTGTAATAACATAGCGTTTGTCAACAGCGTCTCACCCGCAATAGTACCACGCATGTACAAGAACTATACCGACGAGGCACGTAGAGACAGGAGAAATTGTTTAATCTTCAGGGACATCCACGCCATTTTGGGGGACATGCTGAAATACTATACGATATAGACAGTGGCCAGTCATTTTGTTTATTCGTTTTCATTTTCCATTTGGCTCAGTATGAATAATCATTACTGCATTATTGTTTTTGTTAAAAAAATTTTTTTTTGGTACACAACTGTACAGCATTTATATATGTATGTATATATGGTATATATCTTTATTACAATCGAGAAGCCTACAGGAGAGCTGTTAGGGAAGCAAAGTTCCGCAAGGGAATGAAAATGACTGACTGATATATGCTATACTTTTGAAAGATAATTTATGACAGTTTGCCGTCTGGTTTTCCTTTGAATGTCCTCATGTATCGCGTATTATTTATATATATACACATTGTACCATATATAATTTCTATCTTGTTTGCTACTTAAAGCTATTTTCCGAACAACGATGCTACTTTTTCTTGCTTTCAGTCACGTTAAGTTATTATTTTTTTCATATAAATATTCAAGGACGTTGATCATTTTGTTTCCGTAAACGTTGATTGTGTTTTTTAAAACACTTAGCAGTTAAATTCCATAGGATTTGTAAACTGAGTGGTCGAAATGTTATGGGACTAAAAACTGTCAGGTTTGCCAGCTCCACTGCTTGTAACACGGATATAGGCTACCAGTCTTCTACAGGTCTGAGATTCTGTGACGCTGGATGAGTAGGGTATGAACTTAGAACGCAGATCCTCTTATTGAGAAGTCTTCTCTCTAACTATTCTGCCACTCATTGGCCCACAACCAAAATCTGTTAACATTCACATCACAACCATCGACGTGTAGACATATTTGCAATTATTAATAATAGTTCATTATTTATAGCACTGCCATTTATTAAAAAAAATTAGTTGGTTTAAACAATAGTTCAGAAATTCTGAAGAAATAATTGATCAAAAAATAATTTGTTTGTGGTATATAAGAGACTTAACTGTGAATCTGTAGTCAAATAACGTTCATATTTACAAACAACCGCTAGCCTGTTGATCCACTACGCCCCCCTCCCCATAAACCACTGAAAGCCATCCGCCCTCACCTCCTCTGCCAGTCTGTTGATAAGGCATTGTGTTCTCATGAAGTACACCCTTTTCTCTACTAGTCTGTTGATTGGCCATTCTGTTGTCATCCACTACCTCTTATAAACCAGGAAAATCCTCCATTCTCCCCCCAACCCCCCCCCCCCCTCACTCAGAAGCGAAGAGCCCCTTCTCACTGGGCCAGACTGTGACACATCATGCCAGTAAGTAACTGGTAAAATAAATCAAGTATTAGAGAAAACAGCTCGATAAAATGATGCTCAGTAAGTTTACCAAACAGTGGACACAGTTAAGTTTACCAAACAGTGGACACAGTTAAGTTTAACAACCAGTGGGCACAGTTAAGTTTAACAAACAGTGGACACAATAAATTTACCAAACAGTGGACAAAGTTAAGTTTAACAAACAGTGGACACAATAAGTTTACCAAACAGTGGACAAAGTTAAGTTTAACAAACAGTGGACACAGTTAAGTTTACCAAACAGTGGACACAATAAGTTTACCAAACAGTGGGCACAATAAGTTTACCAAACAGTGGACACCATAAGTTTACCAAACAGTGGACACAATAAGTTTACCAAACAGTGGACACAATAAGTTTACCAAACAGTGGGCACAATAAGTTTACCAAACAGTGGGCACAGTTAAGTTTACCAAACAGTGGACACAATAAGTTTACCAAACAGTGGACACAATAAGTTTACCAAACAGTGGGCACAGTTAAGTTTACCAAACAGTGGACACAATAAGTTTACCAAACAGTGGACACAATAAGTTTACCAAACAGTGGACACAATAAGTTTACCAAACAGTGGGCACAGTTAAGTTTACCAAACAGTGGAAACTGATCTGCTTGTCATGCAAGTTCATTATAAAGTCGTGATGACGTTTACTTCAAAGTTTACCAATGCTTTCCATAAGTCTACCATCAGATTTTGAAATAATCCACTATGTAAGCTTTTATGAGGCTGAGTTTTTGTATGTACAATGTACATTATAGATTTTTGTGTTCTTATTTGGTGATATTTTATTAAAAACTAACAAATTATATTTATTATGAATTGTCATATTTGTTAGACCTTGTTCACTGCTACTTGCATTATTTGACACGTAGTGTCTGATATCTGAGTATGTAGATATTTTTCTTGTATATCTGTAAAATATCCACTAAAATATGATTTTATTTTTTTCGTATAAACTTATGTGTATATATATATATATATATATATATATATATATATGCAAATTCGAAATATTTATGAAGAAATCAAAAATTATTCTTTTTATTCAGTATGTACATACATTTTTTTTGGGAGAAATCTCGCATAATTGACATATTGTCCTATTTTCTTCTTTCCGTGAAAGTTTTTGAGCTACTGTAACTCTTTCATGTAATCTGAAATATTTACATCAAGTTCTGAATGTTTCGATCCTAATAATATACATTCCATTGCTTGACAACTTATCTAAAGGTATTAAGCATGTTTTAAATACAACTTTAGAAATAAATTAGTTAAACCTCACTATTTTATACATATCTTTTCTATTAGTATACATTCCACATGTTGCTGTTGTTATTATTTTTTTTTTTTTAGAATTGAAACATTTAATGGAAAATCGACGAGAAAACATGTTCCAAGAAACCAAAGAGAATGTTAAGAAAAAAATTAATGAAGAAAGCTATGCACAAGATGGTCAATAATCACCGATAAGGGAAGTAACAATTAAAATTGACCACGTTCCTGGAAGAACGATAACCAACATGAACTATAATTTCAAATTATATTTTACGACCAAGCAAAGTTCATTAACAGTATTCATGCATGCAGTGCTAATGTTGGGTTAACAGCAGACAGACAGTGTTTTTTAGGTATATTTTCACCAGAAGTTGTCTTATTCTATATATAAATCGAGTATTTAAAATGTGCCTTGCTTGAATTCCATTGTACATGGGCCTTAAGTTTACTGTGATAAAGATCTTTATCTTTTGTGATAAATTTGTTCTTTTTATTGAAAATAAAGTATTTATTTGTTATTATAATGCTGATGAGTGGTCGAAATATACAACAGTGTATATATATATATATATATATATATATATATATATATATATATATATATATAATGGCTATCATAGCAATATATTTTAATTTTGAAAATTGACTGAAACAAAATCAGAAACTGTAATGATCCATGTCAAACTGAAACCAGTTAACCCTTCTTTTGAGAAAAAACATTTAAAATCAAACATATCTGTTGTACGGCTACATATTTTCCTGCAGCCTTTATTCTTGCATCTTTGTTGTAATAATATTTGTGTGCCATGTTTATACAGATTAATAAAAACAGCCACTGAAGGTTATAAATATTTTATATTTCATGCAACGTCTCCGTTTTGTTTTCTTTTAAAACAAGTTTTCTTAACTGCGAAATCCTCAACACAAGATCGGAATGCCAAACTTATTTTGTCTAAGGATGTTGACAAAAAAAAAAAGGATTGGCAGAGGTTTAACTTTACTGTGGGTAATGTGATAGTTGAAAAACCTATAGCTACTGTTTTAAATTAAAGTGTTTAATGAGCTAAATAGCTTTAACCCTTTCATTAAGGATGTGAAATGTAATCTTCTGAAGTATGAAAAGTTTAATATACGGTGTACTATTATAACAGTTTAGTTTTACAAACAGAATTCTTGATTTTGTAAAAAAAAAATTTCCTTTGTTTTATTTAGTACTTCATTATTATTCTTTTGTTACCGAGAATTTCCATTTAGTAATCCAAAATCTAACAGTAATAGTCCATCAATCAGCAGTTTATCTGACGAAAATCTGTCTAGCAGCAGTCTGTCTGGCAGAATTTTATCTAGCAGCAACCTGTCTTGCAGACTTTTATCTAGCAGCAATCTGTCTAGCAGAATTTTATCTAGCAGCAACCTGTCTTGCAGACTTTTATCTAGCAGCAATCTGTCTAGCAGAATTTTATCTAGCAGCAACCTGTCTTGCAGATTTTTTTCTAAGAGCAATCTGTCTAGCAGAATTTTATTTTATCTAGCAGCAACCTGTCTGGAAGAATTTTATCTAACAGCAACCTGTCTTGCAGACTTTTGTCTAACAGCAATCTGTCTGGCAGAATTTTATCTAACAGCAACATGTGTGGCAGAATTTTGTCTAACAGCAACATGTGTGGCAGAATTTTGTCTAACAGCAACATGTGTGGCAGAATTTTATCTAACACCAATCTGTCTGGCAGAATTCTATCTAGCAGCAACCTGTCTAGCAGAATTCTGTCAAGCTAAATCTAGCACCGATCTGTTTGGTAGAAGTTTATATAACGGTGGCCCAAAAAGTATAATTTAATTTGTTCAAGTGGTTGGCTAAAGTTCCAGATTTTGTTACGGGGAGTTCTCAAACTGGCCGTGAGTACAGTTACCTGTAAATGTTTTGGCTTCGCTTTTTATCCTAGCTTGACTATCAGTGCTATAGAATCCTGGCCTGTATTAATAAAAAAAAAAACAAACCCCCCCCCCCCCCCCAAAAAAAAACAAAACAAAACAAAAAACAGAACAAACTAGAGTATTTTTATAAACAGACTGATATACTTTTATGCAAAGCATAAACTAACAACTGTAGTTAGATTAATTCAGGCTATTTCTGTCTTTAAAAGTAAGTAGAACATAACCTGTCTCATGAAGATTAATATACTTTTTTTAAGATGACGAAAACAGGCCGTGACCCGGTGGTACTGCAAACCAAGTCCACCCGTAGCAAGATGTGGACCTTGCCCCAGGCATTCAATGTGCAGGGCAGGCCTCGGGCATCTCGTTTAGTTAAAAAAAATAACGACGCTTTTGTCTTAACCAAAGGGCATGTTGATCAGGGTGCCTGCCAAGAGGACACTTTGACCTCAGCCACTGTGATGTGAAACATGGACACCCAACAAATCATTAGAAAAAAGAATAACAGCATTTGTTATAGAAGGGCACTTAGAATATCATGGATAGAAAGAAAATTTTAAAAAATGAAATACTGATGGAATCAGATGTCGCAGAAAAGTGTCTCGTAAACATCAAAATTGTAAATCTGAGATACTTACGGCCACATCAAGAGACAATGGTCTGGAGAGGTTGACAGCAGAAGGCATAAGTGCCCGGCATAAGAGAAAAAGGACGACCTCGCCGCAGGTGGACTCGGGACATCACAGAAAATCTGAATATGTCATTGCAAGACCCCGGTCAGTTTGCGTAAGACCGCAATACAACATTTAGGGAAACAGTGAGAGAGAGACAACATTCTGGAAAGGACGCGTCACATTGACGAGATAACCACGTTACATTTCCTATGGTAAATATACAATATTTGTAACTTTAAAAAAGGGCTTTTACAATGTACACATTTATTAGCATTTTGTTTTTACTTCTCCTCTGTTTGTGTTGGAAGACGTCTGCAAAAACTTGGCCAGGCCTGGCCTGCATTCTTAAGCTCACTCAGGCATTCTCAGGAAAACATTCTTCAATTAGGCAACGTCCCATATTCCACTTAGCACGTCCCACCTCAGGAACCGGGACAATGTTGTTGTTGTTATCTTCTTCTTCTTTCTCCTCCTCCTCCTTATTCTTATTCTTCTTTCTCCTCCTCTTCTTTCTTCTTTTTCTTTCTCCTCCTTCTTCTTCTTTCTCCTCCTCTTTTTTCTTCTTTCTCCTCCTCCTTCTTCTTCTTTCTCCTCCTCCTTCTTCTTTCTCCTCCTCCTTCTTCTTCTTATTCTTTTTCTTTCTCTTCCTCCTTCTTCTTATTCTTTTTCCTCCTCCTTATTCTTTTTCCTCCTCATTCTTCTTCTTTCTCCTCCTCCTCCTTCTTCTTCTTCTTTCTCCTCCTCCTTCTTATTCTTCTTCTTTCTCTCCTCCTCCTTCTTCTTCTTTTTCTTCTTCTTCTTTCTCCTTTCTCCTACTCCTCTTTCTTATTCGTTCTCCTCCTCCTTCTTCTTCTTCTTTCTCCTTTCTCCTACTCCTCTTTCTTATTCTTTCTCTTCCTCCTTCTTCTTATTCTTCTTCTTTCTCTTCCTGTTCCTCCTTCTCATTTTCTTCCTCTTCGCTCGCTCGCTAACTTCAGTTGTTTATGCCAAAATCGTTTCCTTCATCGGGCTACCTTGTAGTGAAAAACAGACCATGGTAAACATCAGTATGGAAACAACATGAACATTAAATGCTCCTGTAAATGGAGTCTCAAATCTCCGTTCATTAGTTTGCCTCTGTCCCTGATGGATGTCGCCGAGACAAGTTCTGGCCGGATTCAGGGAAAGAAAAGCCCAGCCGAAGTGGGACCGCATTTTGAGCGCCCTTCATCTACTCATTTTGTCGTAGTATTCTCAGCCGGAACACCTAATCCGTTCTGTCGGTTCCAAGAAGGGAGGTAATCCATCTATTACTTAGAGATTCAGGAGATGATGTTGTGAAGTTGTATTCGTCTTCACTGTACTGAAGCCCAATTTCAGCATCCAATTCAGTGTTGGTTTAGACCTTCTGTTTGTCATTTTCTGAGTTGATTAATTGAGAGGGCGGGGAGGATAAGGGATAAATGTTAAGTAGCGATGCTAGGGAGGGATAAAAGGACAGACAGAGAGAGAGAGAGAGAGAGAGAGAGAGAGCGAGAAGAGAGAGAGAAGAGAGAAAATAGACAGAGAGAGAGGAGGGAGAGAGAAGAGAGAGAGAGAGAGAGAGAGGAAGGGTAGGGGATGAAGAGAAAGAGTTTACATATAGTCTTATGGAAAGTAAACAGTAAAATTTATAGGAAAAAATATATAATGAAAAAGAAGAAATACTTGAAGCATGCAGGAAACATTCTACTGCAGAAAGCCAAACAACCACACAACCCCCTATATCAGCGGTTCTCAACGTCCCAGACGCCAGTTTGCTCTTGTCAGCTCAGCCTGGACCCAACTCCTCCTCCTTCGTGCGTTAAACCATCACCCAGAAAGGGGTTTTAACTGTTATATATTCTTTTACACTGATAAAATCCTCCCCTTAAACGTGAAATTCCTCCCTTTAAACTTGAAATTCCTCCACCTAAATTTGAAATTCTTCCCCTTAAACATGAAATTCCTCCCCTTAAACTAGAAATTCTTCCCCTTAAACTTGAAACCCCCCCCCCCCCCCCACTTGAAATTCTTTCCCTTAAAATTGAAAATCCTCCCCTTAAACTTGAAATTCTTCTCACTAAACTTAAAATTCTTCCCCTTGAACTCGAAATTCCTCCCTTTAAACATGAAATTCTTTACCTTAAACTTGAAATTCTCTCTCTCTCTCTCTCCCCCCCCCCCCCCCCCCACTTGAAATTCCTCCCATTAAACTTGAAATTCTTCCACTTTAGCTTGAAATTCCTTCGCCTAAACTTGAAATTCCTCCCCTTAAACGTGAGATTCTTCCCATTAAATTTGAAATTCTACCCCATAAACTTGAAATTCCTCCCTTGGGAGTCCTCTTCCTGCTTATGGAGAATCACTGCCCTAGTTAATCCATCGTAGTACCTCCCCCCCCCCCCCTCCCCCACACATGTCAGACCCCTGACACTCTGAGGCTGGTGATCTCCAGTGATCTGAAAACTTGTATCTTTTTTTTTCCCTTCTCTCTTCTTAAAAACTGAATTACTACACAAACCAATCACTCACACACTTTTTGAAACAAATTCCTAATGCATTTACAATGTTCTGTACATCTATGCGAATATATTCTCTCACATATATTTCTCTTACATATATTTCTCTCACTTATATTTCTCTCTTGAAGGTCAGATAGGAAAAAAAGATGTGGTGGCGAGTTTCCCAGGCCAGATATATCCAACACTGGGGAAGAGTGTGAGACAGAGGTCAGAACTAGTAATTGTGATGACGGACAAAATCCTGACGGTGTTATTAAGGATAACCCCTGCATCAAACTAAAAAGAAAAATAAGAGTAGGAACATGGAGTGGGAGAAGTATGTATGAGGGAAAGTATCACATAATAAGTGACGAGATGAAAAGAACGGGGAATTTTTGGGAATCTGCGAACATCGATGGAAAGGATCAGGACACTTCAAGAGCGAGAATGATAATGTCTTTATACACTCTGGCGGAGAATTAGGAGGAAAGAATGGAATGGCTTTTTACTTGGACAAATCAACATCAAAAGCATTACTATGTTACAATCCAGTAAGTGATAGAATCCTCACTATCAGACTTAATAGCACTCCTAGAAATGTAACAATCATCCAGACATACGCACCTACATCAGCAGCAAAAGAAGAGGTAGTAGAAGACTTTTATAACACACTGCAAACGACGATAGACCAATTAGGGACATGCAAATGAATGAATGAATGAATTTTCAACTTGAATTGCTGCTTCTTAGTGCCAGTATAGATGTTTTACAATCCTCAGGTCTTTGCCGTCTATACTGATGTCTTGAAGCATTTTAATAATTTCATTATGTTTTACCTTGTCGAATGTCTTGGTGTAATCAATCAGGATGTAAGTAGAGATGTAAGCATAAGTAGAGATCTTTCTGTATTTCTAAAGCTCTTTCTGTTAGTGTTCGTAAAGCATAAATGGCATTGTGTGTTCCCTTTCCTTCAACAAATCCAAACTGTTCATTTGCTATTTCCATTTTTATCTTTTTCCTTGTTCTTCGCATAATGATTCTCATAAGTAGCTTTGTTATGTGACATAAGAGGCTGATAGTCCGGTGGTCATCACTTTCCTTTGCACTTGGTTTCTTTGGTAGCGCTATAAACGTGGATTTAACCAAGTCACTGGGCATATAACCACTGTTGTAAATATCATTCCGTAACTTGATTATTATTTTTATTCCTATGTCCTCTAGCGCCTCTATTTCTTCCTTTTTTATATTATCAGGCCCAGTCGCTTTTCTTTTTTTCATGTATTTGATGGCATCTATGATTTCATCTTCAAGTATTGGTGGTCCATCACAGTTTTCAGTACCTGGTGTTAATTCTGGTCTATCTCCTCCATATTAATCACCGATATACTCTGTGCACAATGTCTTCTTTTCCCATTAACATTTTACCATCTTTTGATTTCAGGCATCCTGTGGTATATTTTGTTTTCCTGCCTGTGAGTTCACTAATTCGTTTGTGCATGTTTTTACCGTCTTTATTATGAAAGTCCTCTATTTGTCTGCACTGTTCATTTAACCACACTTCCTTTGCTTCTCTGCATTTGCGACTTATTTTCTTTTTTTATCTTGCTATATTTTCTTGGTTATTTTTACTCCTCTTCCTCTTGTCCATCAGTCCTAAGATGTCGTCTATCATCCATTTATTTTTAGGGGCTTCTTTTTTCGGTGGTATTATCTCCTTAACAGTTTGGTGGATAGAATCTCTTAACATTTCCCATTGTTCATCTATACTATTTATCTTTGCTATTGCATTGTATCTATTTGTTATAATAACTTTGTATTGTTCTCGCAATTCTTAGTCATTCATAAGGAGTTCTGTATTCAGTCTGATGTTTCTCACTTTTCTGCATGTTTTCTTTAGCTTTAGTCTAATTTTTCCACAGAGTGGATCATGGTCACTATTGCACTCGGCTCCTGGCATGGATTTTGTTGTCAGTATTACCTTCCAGAATCGTTTGTTGATTAATACATAGTCTATCTGGTTAAAAGTCTTTTTGTCTGGGCTGCACCACTTTGCCAGTCTTCGGGGATGTTGTGTAAACCAGGTGTTTCCTACAACCATGCTATGTATTCTTGCCCATTCAATTAATTTACTACCTCTGTCATTCCTCTCCCCTAGTCCATAGTCACCAACGATGTCTGAAGTTCTTCCTTTACCAACTTTGGCATTAAAATCTCCCATGACTATGGTAACTTCATGTGAGTTTGTGTGTTTTAGGGCTGTCTCTATGTCATTAAAAATAGCTGTTCATCGTCTTCAGAACTTTCAGATGTTGGAGCGTACACTTGTATAATATTTATGTTTATTGGTCGTCCTTTCAGTTGGACTAGCAGGACTCGGTCCGAGATGTTCAAATATCCTACAATTGTCCTTGCTGTTTGTTCGTCAAATATTATTCCTAGTCCTCGTTCATGTTTCTCACTTACTGAATATATTATTATATATTTCTTAGAGTTTATCTTCCCTGCACCTGTCCATGTAACTCCATTCATTCTGAATTTTTCAAAAATTCAAAGTATCACCTTATTGTTTTTCCTCTAAGCGTAGAGAAAAACTAATGTGTGGCTGATTGTATGTGTTTTTATTCTTTCCTATGAAGTAAGAAACCTAAAAAGATTTTCAGCCAATCACTTGTTCCCACCTTGTGCATACTTATGTGTATCTGGGCGCATTTTGTGCCCGTCTTTCTTACAAAGGAGGGGAGGGAACCAAAAAAAGCCAAGTGTTTAAATTTTCATCTGTTTTTCGTGCTATCATCTGTTATTTTTGTATGTGCTTCTTGGAAAAAAAGACTTTTGGTGAAATATTGGATTGTTGAACGTTCTTCACTTGTATGTGCTCATTTCATTTTCTGCCAGTCCTGTTTCTGCTTATTTTACTCACTCTTTCTATAATTATATATTTTTTGTTGTTATTAACTGAACCATACGCCTCTATCTATCTTCATTTCTAGAACCAGTTTTACCGCAGTCGTCGTTTATCTTGTCTCTCTGCAAACCTCAGAAGATGCTCTCGAGCTCATTTTTTAAACTGATTTGTAATTTTGCATACAGCAAACTATGTTGTGGGCGCTGTATGCCTAGTGTGTCTACACGTCTAAGAAATTATGGCCCCCAGCACCTTATACCTTATGTGCCTCTATGTAGCGTTACAAGTATGGAGTGCAGCACTGACATATTCAATAAGAAAAGCTACGAAAAAAATCCACTTGATGACCATGTGTGTATTACTGATAATAACGCCTATTACTAACAGTAGCAATATGTTTTGTACAATTCCAACGGCTTTAGCTCGATTAGAGAAGGAAATTAACGAATTTTATTAGAGCATCTAGGACACGGGGAAAAGCCAGATTTCTATTTCCACGGTAGTGTAACGAAAATTCCTTTCAAGCCAAGCTTCCATGAAAATGGGGAATCTCATTTGTAAATATAATATGCTTTCATCTTTACACGTTACAACAGTGAGTCACAAAAATATCCCTTTTCTCTGTCAAGTTCTTGCATCAAGAAACTGGGGCGTCACTGGACTGCCATTTTGAAAATAGGTCTATTTTGATGAGTTTCACTTGTGACTGATCGCACCAGCGGGTAAAGGCCGCCCTTGTTGTTATGGTAATGAGCCAGTTCTCGACAAAGAACATCGTAAATCGTCTGCTTGGGCAATATAAAAGAACAATGATTTCTATGATGGAGACTTTGTACCCATATTACCTTTGAACATCTATTTGGATTGGCACAAAAGTAATACATGTAGTGTATTTATCTACAAAAGTATATTGTAAAAAAAGAAACGCAACACTACTGTAGTCATAATGGACACCAAATTTAAAACTTGTATCAAAATTTTATTTTACGGAAGAAGAAACTTTAAGACTTTAACAATGAAATGATGTTCATTAAACTTGGTTTGGACTTTTATTCTTTGCGACTGAGGCCTTCGTTTCAGTAAGGTGTATGACCTTCTCTGACCTGTATCAGAGAACATCTCCTTAACATGGATCCGATTAGCCGTTGGGTCTGTTATTGTGGGATGGCTGCCCAATCTTCCCGCAGTGCAAGAGACAACTGTCGGAGATTGGTTGGCGCCATGTCTCATTGGCGGACTTGTCTGTTGAGTTCATCCCATAAGTGTTCTATTGGGTTCATGTCTGATGACATGGATGGCCTCGGAATGGTCTGGATGTTGTGAGTGAGGAACTGGGTGGTGAGTTGTGCCACATGAGGTCGAGTGTTATCCTGGTGAAAAATCGACCCTGGTGCAGCCAGAAGTAGAAAGACGTGAGGACGAAGAATTTCAGAGACGTATCGCTGGGCATTCAGACGTCCTTCAATTTGCACCAGGTCACTTCTTCCCATGAAGTTGATCGTCCCACACGCCAGTACATCTCCACCACCATGTAGAGGAGCCTCATCCACGCAGTTCTGGGCGTATCGCTCGTGGACTCTGCGGTAAACTTTTCTCCGTCTATCTTGTCGCTGGAGGAGAAAGAATGATCCACCACTAAACGAAACCCTTCTCCAGTCATTCACAACGGTCCATTGACGATGCTGGTTCGCCCACTGCAGTCGGTTCTAGCGATGCTAGTCCGTAAGAACAGGACCTCTTTAGGGTCTTCTAGCCCAGCGTCGTGCAGCCGGTTCGTGACCGTTTGATTTGAAATTCGACGCGCTGCTGTTATTGACTGGACTGTTTAGGACGCAGATGCAAATCGATTCCTGAGGTGACGCAGCCGTATGAAGCGGTCTTCGCCAGGAGTTGTGACTATGGGTCTTTCACTGCGCGGCCGGTCTGCAACTGAGCCAATTTCTTGAGATCGTCTCCAAAGGAGATTAATGGTGCTTCTAACTATATTAAATTGTCTGGCCACTACACTTTGTGACTGTCCAGTCTGTAAACGTCCAATGATGAGTGAGATGAGCCACACATGCGCATTGAATTTTCAAAGGAATTGATTTGAGGAGCGTTAATCTTTTATAGACATTCAATAACATGGCCAGTGAGTTTTGTGTTTGGTAATTTTCAAGGCATTCTCGTGAACCTGGCATGAGTTATTGTCAAAAATGCTGTTTTGACTAGTGTCGCTTTTCTGTGCTCATGAATCATCTGCTGAGTAGAATTCAGGTCAGCACGTGAAGTTGATGTCCAAGTGAACGTTTCAGGCAATTTGTCCTTGTCTGATCAGAAAACTTCAGTTTAAATCCCAACATTGTATTTGTTGCGTTTCTTTTTTTCTTTTTTTTTTGTTGAACAGTATAGTACATGTAGTGTATTTATCCGAGCTGTCCAAGTGGGAGAAATATACGGCTGGCCAATTGAACAAATATACAGAAAGAAAGAATAACAACAACAACAACAACAACAACAACAACAACAACACCAACAGAAATGTGATTATTTTTCATTCTGATTCTCTTGATTTTGTAAAAATGAAAAAAAAACACAGTTTGGGGACAACAGAAGTGACACCGATGGACACATGACAATGTACACCATGACCAGACGAGCAAACTTTCTTTTAAAATAGTGAAAAACTTTGGAGGTCAGGCCCTTGTGGCATTGTGTCCGTGATCTTTCAACTTTCGTTCTTCTACAGTCACTCAGTTCAACCAAAGTGCACGAAATACACAAAGAGCGTGCGTTCAGTTTAAAATGACAGACGTTTTGCACTGAAACCTCTAACCAACACAGTGAACTTGAACAGTACATAGAAATACAAATGAAGCTGTAGATGATAAAGAGGATATTCAAATTGCAGGTTTTTAGGAAGCAGACCACTGTAATTCCACAGAGTGATCAATCAAAGACACATATATTCTTCAAGAAGATGGAGCCCCGTAAGAAGTCACCTTTATATGCTGACTTTAGTAACCAAATAGGCTTATGAAATTCTCTACTTATCCAGTATGCCTTTTCTATTAGAAATTCTTCAGGAGAGCCTAGACAGAAGTAACAACGTGGGTATCGAAGCAGGTGAACCAAAGCCAATCAAGACTTTGTGTCCCACCTGGAGGTTGGTGTTCTCAAGTGGCAGATTCAGATCTGGTTAATGGTGTCCTGTGACGTACGGTATTTGCGTCCACTTTAAATCTTCAAGCTGAGCTCATCCAATCCGATGCCACGCAAAATTATAAGTATTTACTATATCCCAAGTTGCCATGTTTGCAGATTCTGGAAATTAAACAGAATATAATATTTTAGAAACAGTTTCAAACGGTGTTCAGTGCATAAAGTAACAAGTCACAAACCAGTGTGACCAGCGCCATATTGTCTGTACCGATATCGAGCCTTTGCGTAGTGTAACATTTAACATTCACATATAAATGCCAAGGTTGTCATTTATATTGTGCTTCTTCTTCTTCTTCTTCTTCTACTTCTACTCCTTCTTCTTCTTCTTCTTCTTCTAACTGCGAGATGATGTTCTTTGCAACCGATGCAATCAAGATGTTGAGACAGCATCGTGTCGGATTGGGAGCGGGTTATGGCAGTTATTTTTTTCAGTCCCTGAATGCAGCCAAAAGCAGGGGTCGTGCAGTACTTCTTTAACAGACTCCACCACCATGGAGACTGGCGATCTCTGCCCCGTTAGCCTGGCTAGACTTGTTACTGAGAGTACAAAGGAGGGAGTGGGACACGGTCTTGGTCAGTTGTGGTTCACCAACCCTGACGCTGGCATGTCAGCTAGGGATCGTTGACTTCCAAAACTGACATCATCCCCCCCCCCCACACCCCCTACACCACCACCACCACCCCCACCACACCACCAAATCCCCTATTATTTAAAATCAGTAACGGATGCAAAATTCTGACACTCAGTTAAAGTTTACGTTTATGGTTCGTCGATTAGTGGGAAATAATAATGAAAACTGTATCTTTTCCTTTGATCTCTTTAATTTCATTCTGTTAGAACTCTCTTCGTGTCTTTATAATTTCTGAATCTTGTTATCAGTGACATGAATCTCTAATGTATTTTATCTTTAGATATAGAAAACCTGCTCAGGCGGGTTCTCGTTACAAAACAAAGTTCCCATCAGACAAAGCCAAGCTAACAAAGCTAAGTATACAGAAGGGCCGTGAATGTCGAGACTGGGAACAGGAAGCAGTTGAACTTTGGGCTCAAGATCTCATCCAGCATCACTGTGGCTCTTCCGACACGGTAATGTATACAGACGGTTCAGTGACTCGGAGCAGCAGAAGCGGGTGGGGTTTCGTTGCTTACCGAAATGGAAGAGTCGTGGCACATGGTTCGGGAAGCTTTGAAGTCAGCACATCAAGCATGAGAGTGGAAGTTGAGGCTGTGTCGGCAGCAATGGAATGCTTAGTTGTCCATGATGTGGCTAATGGTGTCATTTGTGACGGATTCACAGAATATGCTTCGTGAGATTGAGAAGAAATTCCTTCAAAGGAATGGGTTAATTTGTTAACCAGTCAGCTGTGACAAGCCTAACGTGGCTGTACTGTCCAGGGCAATGATGTGGCAGATAGACTTGCTGGACAGGCTAAAACAGATGGCAGACTGTCAGTGGACAAGGGGGGTGGGGCATTGTCAAAGCTGTTCTGGACAGATTGCAGGAAAATGTAGAGCAGGAATGGAAGAGTAATGTAGATGTGAAGAGTTTGCTGGAGCTAGGACAAATTAAAGATGCTGGTGGGAAATCCGAACTGTGTGGCAGAAAACGCGTCTTAAATAACCAACATTTGACAGGAACTATTAGCAGACATACTCTTGGATGGATGCTGCGGCATGCGGTGGAGCATGTATAAGGTTGTACAAATGGAGTGAAGCTGAAGTATGAATTCTGTCTATTATTTCGTGCAGAAACTTCACCAGGAAAACAATGCAGGTTTTATAAGTAGTATGTCATCTATATAACAAATTAGAAAGAAGTTATATAAGCAAATTCCAGAAAGCAACTTCCATTACAACTGAACATTAGACATCGGAAATAGTTTTTCCTTTTAATTCAGTGCCGAGAGTTGTGAAATTTAGATTCTAAATTAATTCTTGTAATGATCACACCATCTTTTTTTACGGCTGTAGGGTACTGGTGTTAATCTGCCAATTTTGTTAAAAATGAATTTTGTTTTATTTTAACATTCTAGTTTCTGACATTGTCCTCGGCGAACTAAGACTGAAATCGTGCCCAAGAATGCTGAGGGGAGCTTACTGGTTTTAAAATTCCGCGATAAAATAGTTCCCAGGTTTTTTTGTTGTCTCTAAAATGTCACGGTTGTCTGGCGCTTTTATTTCTCTTTTGTCGTGTCTGTGCATGGACTTTCAGAGCTTTCATTCTTCTTCGTCATAACCATGAATGTGTTTTCAGTTAGTTTGATTCGTCTTGTCATGGAAGATAAGGTGGGTACCTCGCCGGGCACTGCATCCAGCAGCGTTGGGGTCGTATAGTTTCTGTTTGGAGAAGTGAGACCCAAAAATTAGGAGCCTGTCGATGTCCTGTGTACCCACAGGTCAACCCCACACCTACAGGTCAACCCCACACTCACAGGTCAACCCCGTACCCACAGGTCAACCCCACATCTTCGTTTGTACAGGCTGGGAACAGTGTGTGTGTGAATCCTTATAGGATAACCAGGCACTAACTTGCTCAGGGGAACAAGCTCCCTGGGTTAAATTCTGCTCTTAGATCACGACAGACCCAACAAGCCGACTGTAGATCTCTTTACTGCTCATAGAAAACACAGAAAGAACAGACGAATTGATATGAACGGATGGCGACTCAAAAACGTTAAACTACAAAGAAATACAAAAGCTGCTTCAGAAGTGAGTATTATCAACGATGTATGGCATGAGTGATAACAATAAGGAAATAGGCCAGAGAATGAGAATGAGAGGAACATAAAAATAATGGGAGTTGCTGACACCAAAGTCAAATACATCAAAATTGCATACTCCTTTGCTCCGGCCTGAGCGAACACGCAAAGAAATTATCATTGAGCTGAAGGTAAAATCCTTTACACAAAGTTTACATCAGAATTAGCCATAACAGAAACTGAGATGCCCAGATATATGGTCCATGCAATCCACCAGACAACGTGAAGAGTTTTTTTTTTATCACAAACCCAACGACACACCATTCGTTACAAACACATTCTTTAAAAACAGAGAATCCCAAATACACACTATTCATTACAAACACATTCTTTAAAAACAGAGAATCCCAAATACACACTGTTCATTACAAACACATTCTTTAACAACAGAGAATCCCAAAAACACACTATTCATTACAAACAGATTCTTTAAAAACAGAGAATCCCAAATACACACTGTTCATTACACATTCTTTAAAAACAGAAAATCGCAAATACACACTATTCATTACAAACACATTCTTTAAAAACAGAGAATCCTAAATACACACATATGGAATGACGTAGACTGGAGAAGCCAAATTGACATCATGCTAGCAAGGAACAACAAGAAAAGGACTAACGTAGATGCAAGAGCAGCATCCAACTTGAGCTCACTCTCTGACCATAAAGAGGAGGGCAAGGTTGTTAGAATACACAGGAAAAGCCAGGTTAGAACTTCATGAGAAGAAGACAAGCGAAGCAATAAAAGGTCACGGAAGAGAATGTGAAAGACGAATATGAGAAGAAAGCTAGAGAGGTGTTCATAAACTAACGCAGGGAAAGGAATCAGTTGAAGAGGAACGGACCTTGTTCAAAACCAGCATTTTACAACCAGGAAAGGAAGTATGCGGACCTACGAAAAAAGAGGGAGTTTCAGACACGAAAAGAACAAAATGGTGGAATGATGAGGTGAAAGAGGCTATGAGAGAAAAGAAAAATACAGATAAAGAATGAATGAGAAACAAGCAGTAACAAGACCACACTAAATATAGAATGCAAGAAGACTTTCTAAGAAAGTGATATAAGAATTAAAGATAAAATCGTAGCAGGAATGCTGTGATGCTTATAACAGTGTTCACAAAGACGCTTTGAAAATCGTTTTTTTAAAAAAAATAAAATCAGCGCGATAAGAAAGAGAGCAGAGAACTTCGAGTGAACAGAGATTATGAACGAATTAACGGTGAGCATCTATACGAATCAGAGCTTATGCTATAGAAGTGGAGACAATGTTTTGACAAGCTGCTAATGACAACATACCATTTGAAGCTCGTCAACACCGAGATAACAATGCAATCAGTTCCACAGAACAGAAAAAAAAGACATATTGCTATCTGCAATCAGAGAAATCATCCGAGAGGCCACCAATGAACAAAGCTCCAGGATATAATGAAGTATTCAAAGAATTAATCACGTGTTCTGAGGAGACTGAAATTCCCTGGCTTCACATACTCCATAATCTGGTATACGAAAAATAAGAAGCACTCCAGGACTGGATAAACGATATAATTACGCACACGTGGAAGACAAATGGCAGTAAAACTGACTGCAGCCAATGTAGTGACATCTCGCTATAAAACTGACTGCAGTCAATGTAGTGACATCTCGCTATAAAACTGACTGCAGCCAATGTAGTGACATCTCGCTATAAAACTGACTGCAGCCAATGTAGTGACATCTCGCTATAAAACTGACTGCAGCCAATGTAGTGACCTCTCGCTATAAAACTGACTGCAGCCAATGTAGTGACATCTCGCTATAAAACTGACTGCAGCCAATGTAGTGACCTCTCGCTATAAAACTGACTGCAGCCAATGTAGTGACATCTCGCTATAAAACTGACTGCAGCCAATGTAGTGACATCTCGCTATAAAACTGACTGCAGCCAATATAGTGACATCTCGCTATAAAACTGACTGCAGCCAATGTAGTGACATCTCGCTATAAAACTGACTGCAGCCAATATAGTGACATCTCGCTATAAAACTGACTGCAGCCAATGTAGTGACATCTCGCTATAAAACTGACTGCAGCCAATGTAGTAACATCTCGCTATTAAGATATAGTGGAAAATACCTTGTTAGGTCATAGAGAAAAAGCTGCGACCAATGACTGAATAACACTTAAATGAAACTCAGGTGGGATTTAAGAAGAACAGAAACTAAACAGAAGCCGTCTTCTCTCTAAGAAAAAAATCAGTTGAACACAATCAGATACAGCCGCATACAGTCTATGTACGAGTAGATCAAGAAAAGCATTGGACAGAGTAGACAAACTGTGGGAAATGTTACAGAATTATGGAGTTACTACAATCTGATCATCAATCTGTGGAAAAATCTATATGAAAAAGTCAGTGTACAGTAAGAACAGATGCTGGAAACTTCGAATTATCATTCATTCATTCATTCATTCCTTCATTTGCATGTCCCTTGCGGAACTTTGCCTCCCAAACAGCACTCCTGTAGGCCTCTCGGTTGTGAGCAAGATGGCCTGCTGCTGCTGCGTCCATTTGCAGATCGTCAACGATTTCTTACAGCCATCTTCGTTTTGGTCTTCCTCTTTTTCTTTTTCCCATTATGTATCCTTCCAATATGGTCTTCTCTAAATTATCATGACGTTTAATGTGTCCAAAATATTTAAGTTTTCTCTCTTTAATCCTCTTTACTAGCCAGCCTTCTTCAATATTAAGGTCTTGTAGTATAGATATATTTGTTCTTTTTTGTGTCCACGATATTTAGAGAACTCTTCTGTAGCATTTACATTCAAAGGCATTTTCGAATCATTCATCATAAAATCTGCTATTATTCGTGACATAGACTGACAACATTTGCAAGGAAGCCAACACGCATAGTAAAAAATTCCACAGAATTCCAACTTCAGAAACAATGTCCTTACACTCACAACACCCTTCAGAAAGTATACCCCATAGCTGGACTATAAGTGAGCTCACTTTTATTGACGACCAAGCGCTTATATTCCCATCAGAGAAAAGATCTATAGAGGAATATGGAAAGAGCATGTGAAAATCACAGCATGAAAATTAGTGCTGAAAAAAATGAAAATCATGACCATTGCCAGAGAAGAAATCCCAACAAAAATCTTCCTGGATCTTTGAAACAAGGGAAGCAATTCAAACACCTGGGAAGTACAATATCATCCTATGGAAAAATAGAGGTCGAAGTTGATAACAAATGCCATAAAGCAAACCAGTTCATTGGATAAATAGCATCTTTTTCTTAAAAACAAATACATCATAAGGGAAAGAAAAAGAAGAGCACTTTACGCCACACTTTTCCTCCCAAGTCTGTGCTATCAATGTAAAACATAAACAGTTAGCTAGGACAAGAGTAAAACCATCACGACAAAAATAATACGTTTAAAGAGAAAATTAAATACTCGCATAACAAGAAGAGATCAAATCAGAAATGACACTACCAGGGCAGACACTGGAGTAGCAACAGCTCGTATATCCAGAAACAGGTCAAATGGTCTATCCACGTCAAACGGCTACCACCGGACAGTATACCACAGAAAACATTCATGCTAAGAACTGCAGGAAACAGAGGGAGAGAACTCCCATGCAAGAGGTGAAGGGGGAAACTACACTAACCTTAAATATCTCATTACGCGAAGCAAATCACCAAGCCTTGTCTATCTGTCTATCTTTCTATCTGTCTATCTGTCCCCTCAACACTATATGAGAAAGGAAACGAGGCAGGACAACTTTCTTCTTGTCATGTATGTGACATGTAATGTGACATTTATGTTACATGTAATATCTATTGATTAGTTTTAAATATGACGAAGTGTCATCCGGATATCACACAGATATATGAATGGCAAAGTTCTAATCGAAGAAAACGAAAGCAATTTGCAGAAACGTGTGAATGCGATTATTGAAAAGAGCAATAAAAGAGACAGCCAGAGGACATCAAAAGCAGAATTACTAGAGCAAACCAGGCTTTTGCAATGCTGCAGACTATATGGAAATCTAAAAACTAAGCATGAAGACAAAAATCAGGATATTTAAGAGTAATGTTCTAAGTATACTACTCTAGAGTAGTGAATGCTTGAAAATTCGAGGGAAAAAGAAGAGAGAAACGTCAGGAGAAGAACTATTGGCTGACCAAGTGGCATGGAAAAAAGAAAGCATCTGAACTAATAGGAAACACCAAGGACAGCACAAGACGGAGAATGATGGCCGTTATCACTCTCCAGCACGGCACATGATGATAATAGATGATGAAGTGTTAACAGGCTATCATTTCTAACAGAGGACTAGTCATTAGATGCTACAGTCTCCTTAATGAAGGAGGATCACAACATTGTACGCAGTTTCTCTTTATTTGCTATTTTCTATTGGATAAACTGTTGAAATAATAGTAGTAGTAGTAATAATAATAATAATCACTAATCCTGTTAGGTACTAGTATATCTATAGCATAACACAGTCTGACATCAGTTCCTTCTGTAACTTAACTCAAGCAACGATCAACATTTGTTATGGTGGTCTCCTTTGACTTTGTAGGAGCTTGTCAAATAGTGAAAAGACTGACGAAGAAAAAAAGACAACACTCTTAACAAATGAAACGATTCACTGTACAATATGCATACATGTGACAGTACCCAATTTAGACATCTCATAACTGGACTACACTTAGGGGTTGGACATCTCATAGGTGGACTACACTTAGGGGTTGGACATCTCATAGGCAGAGTACACTTAGTGGTTGGACATCTCATAGGCAGAGTACAATTAGTGGTTGGACATCTCATAGGTAAACTACACTTAGTGGTTGGACATCTCATAGGTAGACTACACTTAGTGGTTGGACATCTCATAGGTGGACTACATTTAGTGGTTGGACATCTCATAGATAGACTACACTTAATGGTTGTACATCTCATAGGTGGACTACACTTAGGGGTTGGACATCTCATAGGCAGAGTACACTTAGTGTTTGGACATCTCATAGGTGGAGTACACTTAGTGGTTGGACATCTCATAGGTGGAGTACACTTAGTGGTTGGACATCTCATAAGTAGTACACTTAGTGGTTGGACATCTCATAGGTAGACTACACTTAGTGGTTGGACATCTCATAGGTAGAGTACACTAAGTCGTTGGGCATATCGTAGGCAGACTACACTTAGTGGTTGGACATCTCATAGGTGGAATACACTTAGTGGTTGGACATCTCATAGGTGGAGTACACATAGTGGTTGGACATCTCATAGACAGAGTACACTTAGTGGTTGGACATCTCATAGAGTACACTTAGTGGTTGGACATCTCATAGGTGGACTACAGTTAGTGGTTGGACATCTCATAGGTGGAGTACACTTAGTGGTTGGACATCTCATAAGTAGTACACTTAGTGGTTGGACATCTCATAGGTGGAGTACACTTAGTGGTTGGACATCTCATAGGTAGAGTACACTTAGTGGTTGGGCATCTCATAGGTGGAGTACACTTAGTGGTTGGACATCTCATAGGTGGAGTACACTTAGTGGTTGGACATCTCATAGGTGGAGTACACTTAGTGGTTGGACATCTCATAGGTGGACTACACTTAGTGGTTGGACATCTCATAGGTAGACTACACTTAGTGGTTGTACATCTCATAGGTGGACTACACTTAGGGGTTGGACATCTCATAGGCAGAGTACACTTAGTGTTTGGACATCTCATACGCAGAGTACACTTAGTGGTTGGACATCTCATAGGTACACTACACTTAGTGGTTGGACATCTCATAGGTAGACTACACTTAGTGGTTGTACATCTCATAGGTGGACTACACTTAGGGGTTGGACATCTCATAGGCAGAGTACACTTAGTGTTTGGACATCTCATACGCAGAGTACACTTAGTGGTTGGACATCTCATAGGTAGAGTACACTTAGTGGTTGGACATCTCATAGGCAGAGTACACTTAGTGGTTGGACATCTCATAGGTGGAGTACACTTAGTGGTTGGACATCTCATAGGTGGAGTACACTGAGTGGTTGGACATCTCATAGGTAGACTACACTTAGTGGTTGGACATCTCATAGGTGGAGTACACTTAGTGGTTGGACATCTCATAGGATGAGTACACTTAGTGGTTGGACATCTCATAGGTGGAGTACACTTAGTGGTTGGACATCTCATAGGTGGAGTGCACTTAGTGTTTGGACATCTCATAAGTAGTACACTTAGTGGTTGGACATCTCATAGGTGGAGTACACTTAGTGGTTGGACATCTCATAGGTGGAGTACACTTAGTGGTTGGACATCTCATAGGTGGAGTACACTTAGTGGTTGGACATCTCATAGGTGGAGTACACTTAGTGGTTGGACATCTCATAGGTGGAGTACACTTAGTGGTTGGACATCTCATAGGTGGAGTACACTTAGTGGTTGGACATCTCATAGGTGGACTACACTTAGTGGTTGGACATCTCATAGACAGAGTACACTTAGTGGTTGGACATCTCATAGGTGGACTACACTTAGTGGTTGGACATCTCATAGGTGGAGTACACTTAGTGGTTGGACATCTCATAGGTAGAGTACACTTAGTGGTTGGGTATCTCATAGGTGGAGTACACTTAGTGGTTGGACATCTCATAGGTGGAATACACTTAGTGGTTGGCATCTCATAGGTAGACTACACTTAGTGGTTGGACATCTCATAGGTAGACTACACTTGTTGGTTGGACACCTCATAGCTGGACTATACTTAACGGTTGGGCACCTCATAGCTGGACTATACTTAGCGGTTGGACACCTCATAGCTGGACTATACTTAGCGATTGGACACCTCATAGCTGGACTATACAAAACTGAATAAACACCGTCTGTCAAAGTCAACTAAAAGCCAGCTTAATCATGGAACATGATGATGATGAAATTCCCTGACGATAGATGAACTGTCGATTCATACGTCTCCAACTTCTGGTGGAGTTGCGGAGCACACAAACAACACTGATAACAGCAATGCTGATAGCAACAACACTGATAACAACAACACTGATAACAACACTGATAACAGCAATGTTGATAACAACAACAACACTGATAACAGCAACACTAGCCAGCGAGATCCACAATAACTTAAAGAAAACACTGGAGACATGTTGGTCTCCTACTTGCCCATTTATCCATGATTTCCCTGGTAGGACGCTGAACTCTTATCTCTCTCAGACCAAACATCACCCCTCAAAGTTTCCCAATTCTCCTGCTTTGACAAATGCTCGCAAAACGTGATCTTGTTGCAAGTCAAAACTCTGCTTGGATAACTCTAGGAAAATCACCCCAAAACTTTAAATACAAAAAGAAAACAACCAGGGACGTTAACTTTATTTTATACTGCAGAGGAACAAACTCTGCAAATTAATTTTCTGTTACATTGTCCAAGATACTGATTTTGTTTAAAAAACATACCGGATAGAAATAACTAAAATAAACTATTTCACTATGTTTCAATTAAACCCTGGGTCGCTTTTTGCAAACAGAAAACATTTTTCAATCATTAAAAAACGCAACACAAAATATACAAATAATATTTCCCATGGCAGAATCATTCAATTACGCAGCAGTAATTACCGTAACCATTGTTTGCAGTTCTGATCTATCATACAATTAGAAGCAACTTCGGCAAGGAGTCGAATGAGCGTAAACTAGCATAAATAGCTAAACAAATACTAGGAAGCTGAAGTATAAAAGAACTCGGTCTATCTATTCCATGGGAAATATATTTCAGCATAGCATTTTTTAGGCCTGTAAAGCTGGATTTAATTACGGTGTATTTATCTTTCGTATTTAGTTATGGTGGGCAGAGAGGTTCGTTTTTGTTTACAGAGGCGTGAGAAGATAAAAATTGCAATGATTAAGAAAATCCGCTGAGATCTTGACAAGACAAACTTAAACAGACGCTGGGCCCTCTTTTTTATCTATGAATGGCTATACGGAATATAATTCCTTACTGCTGATCTTTTTTTTTTTTGGGCTGTTTCCTGCTGTGCTATTCTGTATTCTTGGTGGCATTTGTGCCTGTTAACCCGCTTAAGATGGATCTTAAAAGCCACGGCTATTAGGGCTATCCTGATTCCCACGAGAGGCGGTACTCTCTAGAACAGGCTGTTGTGTCACTTAAACTTCGTAAATCTGAATCCGAGGAGTTAATTACCCATGGGGGGTGGATTTTTTTATGAGATATTTGTATCTTAGACGCGTCCTTGGTGTTGACAAACATTAAAGGCACTCCAAATCCGACTTGAGAACGCGTTTACACGATCATTTCAACATAAGCCTTAGAGAACTCAGTTTTGCTGTACGAAAACTGGGGGTGGGGTGGGGAGCGTGGGTGAGAAGTAATCTGTCCCCCTCCCCCCGCAATCTATTTTTCTGGTTATTTAACGTTTTATATTTTTACTTTCACAGAACACTCCAGCTGGACTATACTTAGCGATTGGACACCTCATAGCTGGACTATACAAAACTGAATAAACACCGTCTGTCAAAGTCAACTAAAAGCCAGCTTAATCATGGAACATGATGATGATGAAATTCCCTGACGATAGATGAACTGTCGATTCATACGTCTCCAACTTCTGGTGGAGTTGCGGAGCACACAAACAACACTGATAACAGCAATGCTGATAGCAACAACACTGATAACAACAACACTGATAACAACACTGATAACAGCAATGTTGATAACAACAACAACACTGATAACAGCAACACTAGCCAGCGAGATCCACAATAACTTAAAGAAAACACTGGAGACATGTTGGTCTCCTACTTGCCCATTTATCCATGATTTCCCTGGTAGGACGCTGAACTCTTATCTCTCTCAGACCAAACATCACCCCTCAAAGTTTCCCAATTCTCCTGCTTTGACAAATGCTCGCAAAACGTGATCTTGTTGCAAGTCAAAACTCTGCTTGGATAACTCTAGGAAAATCACCCCAAAACTTTAAATACAAAAAGAAAACAACCAGGGACGTTAACTTTATTTTATACTGCAGAGGAACAAACTCTGCAAATTAATTTTCTGTTACATTGTCCAAGATACTGATTTTGTTTAAAAAACATACCGGATAGAAATAACTAAAATAAACTATTTCACTATGTTTCAATTAAACCCTGGGTCGCTTTTTGCAAACAGAAAACATTTTTCAATCATTAAAAAACGCAACACAAAATATACAAATAATATTTCCCATGGCAGAATCATTCAATTACGCAGCAGTAATTACCGTAACCATTGTTTGCAGTTCTGATCTATCATACAATTAGAAGCAACTTCGGCAAGGAGTCGAATGAGCGTAAACTAGCATAAATAGCTAAACAAATACTAGGAAGCTGAAGTATAAAAGAACTCGGTCTATCTATTCCATGGGAAATATATTTCAGCATAGCATTTTTTAGGCCTGTAAAGCTGGATTTAATTACGGTGTATTTATCTTTCGTATTTAGTTATGGTGGGCAGAGAGGTTCGTTTTTGTTTACAGAGGCGTGAGAAGATAAAAATTGCAATGATTAAGAAAATCCGCTGAGATCTTGACAAGACAAACTTAAACAGACGCTGGGCCCTCTTTTTTATCTATGAATGGCTATACGGAATATAATTCCTTACTGCTGATCTTTTTTTTTTTTGGGCTGTTTCCTGCTGTGCTATTCTGTATTCTTGGTGGCATTTGTGCCTGTTAACCCGCTTAAGATGGATCTTAAAAGCCACGGCTATTAGGGCTATCCTGATTCCCACGAGAGGCGGTACTCTCTAGAACAGGCTGTTGTGTCACTTAAACTTCGTAAATCTGAATCCGAGGAGTTAATTACCCATGGGGGGTGGATTTTTTTATGAGATATTTGTATCTTAGACGCGTCCTTGGTGTTGACAAACATTAAAGGCACTCCAAATCCGACTTGAGAACGCGTTTACACGATCATTTCAACATAAGCCTTAGAGAACTCAGTTTTGCTGTACGAAAACTGGGGGTGGGGTGGGGAGCGTGGGTGAGAAGTAATCTGTCCCCCTCCCCCCGCAATCTATTTTTCTGGTTATTTAACGTTTTATATTTTTACTTTCACAGAACACTCCAGCTGAAAGTTCTTTTTCTTGTTCACTTCACGATTTTTTTCACACTAGAAAGTTCAACAAAATCATGTACATAATAGAAAGCCAGAGGAAAGAAATACGCCCTTTCGGTAAGAAAAAAAGTGTAACATACATACAGTTCTCTCCTTTATTTAAGCTGGTGGGGATAGGGACTGACCAAAATAGACTGACCAAATTGACAAAATACACTGACCAAATTGACAAAATACACTGACCAAATAGACTGACCAAGTAGACTGGCTATGGAATCCGGAGAAATCCCACATTCGCGAAAATGAACTTCACTTGATGTCTAGTTTCCATTCACTAACATTCTTGTATGCCATCTACTTCGGTGTGCCTTGCCCTACATGCATGTATTCTCTTGTTTTCTGTGGTTACTTTCCTCAGCATAAGCCATACAGCTCAGTCAGCAGGAAAGCATCACAAAGTGCCCAAAATCAACAGCAAAATGAACGGAAAATTATAGAAAATAGAGAAAACGTGACTAATACAGAATATATTGTTCTAGAAAAACAAAACAAAAGCAACAAGGTACCTGGTGTGGAATATGAGTTCAAAGTTTTTTGAGTAGAGGTAGCGGAACAGCATTGAGCCTGTCATTGAGGGTAAGAGAGTGGGGTTCAATCCCATACCTGGCTCGATTCTATCAATTAATCCATTAAAAATAGGTGCCTGATATTCATGTCAGGGAACTGCTTTGAAAGCCGAAAATATTTCCATCTAGCCTCAGAATGTTTGATTTCGCTTCATTCAGCGCCAAAAATCTGCAAGAAATAAGAAGGGGTGGTGGTGGTGGTGCTAGTTTATGGTGGCCTGCCTTCTCAGCCGCATCCGACACCCTGTTCCCAGTTCAACTTTAGAAATCAGTACCTGACACTCTATACCGAGGAGAAAAAAGAACTGATTAAGGCCCCCTTCTCTGGAATATAAATGTTGGCTTAAAAGAAAATAATTAGAAATGTTTTGTTTTGTTTCGTAAAATGCTGCATTTTCTGCATACTCAAATTCAGAAGTTCTTTGCTCTTCTAGCATGTCTGTCCTATTCGGAAACTCCTAGTTTTTAACTATCCAGTCCTTATATTCCAGGGACATGGATGTCTGAATTTCGGATATTCAAGCTCTTGAAAAAAAAAAGACGTTTCATTTCTTTACACGGAGATGTCTCAGAATAGGGATGCTGTGTGCCCGTTTGTGTGTGAATGAAGGAGATAAAGCTTATTAGCATACGAATATAAATCTGTTGAAGAGCCAGATAAGGGTGATTAGCATACGAATACGTATCCTTGTTAAAGATGTCACGTCATCCCGGGTGTGTTAGCTCTGATTGCTTGGCTCAGAAGAGCCAACTTTTTATGGTATTTTTTTCACTCTAGAAATACTTTTTTTTTAAGTCTAAACGGGTAAGATGATTTCCTTTTGTATTCCTGTTTTTATGTTTTCCTCGGCGACTTTAGGCCGTCTAGAGGAGTTTGTTTGAAAATATATGTTGACTGTCAGATGTTTTATAAAAAAAAAAAATGAAACTTTATTTGATTGGAGGTGTTCTACATTCCTAGAGCAGTTTGTGGGTTGGGACGCATCCACCGTCGTCCTAGAGTCTACTAATAAAAAAAAAAAAAGGTAGAAAGATGTAAAAACTCCGGTTTCCATGCCATTAATGTGTCAGGCCCGTATTTCCAAGATCATCGGCACATGAAAGTTTGATGTGGTCAGTATCATGTGTAAAACCTTTTGGTGCACGTTTACATGTTATCAATATTGGGAGGAATATTTTTGTTTAATTGGTTCACAGAACAACAATCCCCTTGTTATGTACTACAGTACTAGAGGACAGATTCTTTCTCTCCTGTTACATTAGCAACACAGGTTCCCCCTTCCTTGGCCTATTGTATGCTAGTTGTGAGTAAATCTGCTCAAGCATTCATTACAACAATACACATGACATGTAATACAATCACTAAGTCTGGCACATGACATGTAATACAATCATTAAGTCTGAAATCAATAATCTTACAAACTTCCTGTGCCGTTAAGCATCACATAGTGCTCACATAGTTGTTTGCCAAGTTTTCCTGTTCTCGGCGAGTCTTTCAACTTCATCAAGGGATGTTATGTCCACTAAACTGGCATCTCTTAACAATGTCCTCTTTAGAGTTTCACGCTGTCGACCTATTTTTCTTCAGCCTGTTGTACTTCACTTGATAGCTTGTTTTGGTATTCTCTGCTTGTTTCTTCTCATCACATGGCTTACATATGTCCATCTTCTTTTTCTGATCACCCATGAGACAGATTGTTGTTTGCTCATCTGTCTTATCTCTGCGTTGTTCATGAATTCGTTCCACTTTATGCCAAGTATTTTCCTGAGGCATTTGTTTTCAAAAGAGTCTAATTTCTTGTCTATTTCTTTAGTTGATTTCCAGCTTTCGCATGCATAAATGAGGGTGGATATCACATTTGAATTGAATAATCTTAACTTGGTTTTTATGGTTATAACTTTTGAATTCCATATGTTCTCAAGATTTTTGAAGGACAATGCTGCTTTTGCAATTCTAATTCTAACTTCCTTCCTGGTGCTATCATCCTGGTCTATGTAGCTGCCAAGGTATGCAAATTGGTTTACTTCATCAACAGCTGTTCCTTCTACGTATATTTTTCCTTCTTGATTAATGGGAAGTTTCATTATTTTTGTTTTGTCTTTGTTAATTTCAAGACCTATTTTGCTAGCCAAGGAAGACAGGGAATGTGTTTTTTTCCTGCATCGATTCACATTGTCACTGATAAGAGTTATGTCATCTGCAAAATCAAGATCTTCTATTTGGGTCCCATGTACCCAATTAATGCCGGTTTTACCTGTACAGCATCTTTTCATTATAAAGTCTACGGAAATTCCAAAAAGCAAGGGAGATAATATACATCCTTGTTTCACGCCTGTTTCAATCTGGAACGATTAGCTCACTCCTTCTTCTGTTTTGACTGCACAGACATATCCGTTGTAGAGATCTCTAATGATTTTGACAGTTTTAGATGGTATTCCATATATTCTTAAAATTCTTCACAATGAATCTCTGTGTATGCTGTCAAATGCTTTTTTTAAAGTCAATAATACACTAAATTTAATCTCACAATTGACCACAACAGCAGCACACAAACTGGCACTGGCAATCTGCACGACACCAAGACATCAATAATAGAAAAGCACTGGGTGAAATAATCAATGCAAATGCAAAATAATTCAAGCATAATAACATATGATAATGAAACTTCACAGCTCTGTAATATTAACATTATGAACTCTATGGGGCAGTTGTCATGGAACTCTCTAAACACTTAATGTGGGCTCCACACGAATATGCGTGCAACTGCATTTTAATCTACTCAGGCATAGCTGCCCATGACATTCATTAATATAATCTATATTAATGCAAACACATAGCCAATATGCATGAATAGCTTATATACAAGCATGCATGTTACCAATCCAATAAGCATAATACTCACAATAAAATCGTAACATATTAATATGCATTCACTTTCTAATACAATACTACATCATTACAGCCGTAACTATTAACAGAACCTAATGTTCACATCTTCAGATATCAAGGACACAAAAGAGAACAAATTTATGAATAAGGTTGGCTAGTAAGGAAGATTAAACAGAGAAAACTTAAATATCTTGGACATATTAAACGTCATGAGAATGTAGAGAAGACATTCTCTACCCTCATGTGAGGGTGCATAATGAGGAAAAGAAAGAGAGGAAGATCAAGGCGAAGATGGCTGAAAGACATCGTTGATGGTCTGCTAACGGACGAATTAACATCAGGACAACCTGCTTACAACCTAGAGGCCCACAGGAGAACTGTTAGGGAGGCAGAGATCCACAATGGACATGCAAATGACTGACTTGCTGAACCTTCAAACAAATTACAGCACTACAGGTACTGATTCGAACCTACATCACAGCGTAATTCACACTATACAATCTACACCACAAAGAGGTGGGCATAGGCAGAATATAAGTAAACAATCAGTCGTCCCTGTCACAGTAATAAACAGGAAATTACAGCACAATCCATAAGCACAACGAAAACACGACATCGCCCGGCCATGCCTCCGATACAATGATGCCAGAAAAATGATCAGTCACACACTACCCCGGAACAACTATCAAGTCTCGTGGATGATTACGTTTTGTTTAAGGTCTTACACCCGTCGACCCAAACACAGATCGTCCAAACAACCCTGACCGCATTTACCTTACCAGATTTCTCTGGTACCCACTTTTAGAGGCTGGCTGGAGGCAGCGTATTTTTAGTGTGGTGGTACCAAAAAAAAACCTCACTGCTTCGATTTGAACCATGTGACACCGGACTAGCAGCTTGAGCGCTTAACCATTCAGCTAACCAGGTCGCCAGAGTCAACTATTGGCAAAACTTAAATCTTTAGAAAATATGTTTTACTTGGTTGTAAGAACTGTACATTCATAGAGAGCTGTTCATCAAAAGTAATCACAATTCTCGAAAATTCTACCGTCAGTCTAGAATCAGACTAATTCTAAAATATGGACTTCTGATTTACTTGAGTTAAGGAAAACCATAACCACCAAAACCAATTTCCTTGTTGTCTTTAGCTTGATTAGATAAATTTACTTGTTGGGCAAGACGCAGCAGAGTATCTGCTGCTTATATACATCATTGTCTTTAGCTTGATTAATTTACTTGCACAGCATATTTCGTGGCTGTCAGTCTTTGCTCTGAAGTCTAAAGTCGTGTTGACAGAAGTCGGGTATAAGTAACAGAATATCATATATGAGGACAGAATGTCATATATAGGACATAATTCTACATATGCGACAGAATATCACATATGGGACAGAATATCACATATAGGATAGAATCCCACATATGGGACAGAATTGCGCATATGGATTTAAAATAAACGCTAGGCTAGACCTAAACAAACAGGGGATCATTACTATATATCTTACTCCAGAAGGAAAATCTTACTGAAGGCTTCAAATGTTTGCGAACAGTTACACAAAATTGCAGCCATTATATGAGCATATATCCCACCTAATGGGTTGCTCGTGAGACCGATGTCCCACATTCTGTACAGGTATAAATATATTGTCTTGTCACCTGACGTGAAATGCTTGAAATTCTAATAATGTAACTCTAAATGAGGAACGCATTTACAACTCGCGTTATCTCATGACTTCTCTCTCTCCCTCTCTCTGTCTCCCTGTGCACTGTTAAACTATTTCAGACAAGATGCACATGAACTTTGTCATTAATGAGTGCATAAGATGTTTGCGCAGTAGATTTTCTAGGTCAGGTCACTCTGGTTTTCAGCTTCTATTTTTTTCTTAAAAGAAAATAGTTCCGCCGTGCACGCTTGAGGAGGTTGTTAATGATCAGCCACTGAACCGAAGAGAATCATCTATTGATGGTGGCTTACTTGAAGTGACGTTAAAGTGTTGGTCTACATTAAGTTCATCCATCCATCCATCCATCCATCCATCCATCCATCCATCCATCCATCCATCCATCCATCAGTCCGTCCGTCTGTCCATTGAAGCATACACAAGTAATCACCTTCCACGGCACGGTCTGTCATCTTCAAAGGCAGCAACAAATTACATTCACATTTTTTTACTGTTAGTGGTAGGTCAGCGGCGGTGTTCCGTGATGTATGTTCCGTGATGTATGTTCCGTGATGTATGTTCCGTGATGTATGTTCCGTGATGTATGTTCCGTGATGTATGTTCCGTGATATATGTTCTGTGATGTATGTTCCGTGATGTATGTTACGTGATATATGTTCCGTGATATATGTTCCGTGATATATGTTCTGTGATGTATGTTTCGTGATATATGTTCCGTGATGTATGTTCCGTGATGTACGTCACTGTTTAAGTTGTGCTTCGACACTGTCAGAGCCAGCTTCGGTGACGACGAGACTACCACCTGCACCAGCACCACCAACACCACCAGCACCGGCATTAGCACACTCAGCACCAGTACCAGTACCACCAGCACCACCAACACCACCAGCACAAGTACCAGTACCACCAGCACCACCAGAACCAGTACCAGTAACAACAGCACCACCAGTACCAGTACCACCAGCACCAGTACCAGTACCACCAGCACCAGTACCAGTACCATCAGCACCACCAGGACTAGTACCAGTACCACCAGCACCACCAGCACCAGTACCACCATCACCACCAGCACGACTACCACAACCACCAGAAGCACCATCACCAGTACCAGTACCATCAGCACCACCAACACCAGTACCAGTACAACCAGCACCAGCACCACCAGCTCCACCAGCACCACTAGCACCAGCATCACCAGAACCAGCACCAGCACTACCAGCACTACTAGCACCAGTACCAGCACTACCAACACCAGTGCCAACACTACCAGCACCAGTACCATCACTACCAGCACCAGTACCAGCACTACAGCACTACCAGCACCAGTATTACCAGCACCAGTAACAGCACTACCAGCACCAGTAACAGCCCTACCAGCACCAGTAACTGTACTACCAGCACCAGTAACAGCACTACCAGCACTACTAGCACCAGTACCAGCACTACCAGCACTACTAGCACCAGTACCAGCACTACCAGCACCAGTACCAGCACTACCAGAACCAGTACCAGCACTACCAGCATCAACACTACCAGCACTAGCACCAGCACCAGCACTACCAGCACTACCAGCACCAGCACTACCAGCACTACCAGGACTACAAGCACCAGCACTACCAGTACCAGCACTAGCACCAGCACTACCAGTACCAGCACCACCAGGACTAGCACCAGCACTACCAGCACCAGCACCACCAGCATCAGCACTACCAGCACTAGCACCAGCACCAGTACCAGCACTACCAGCACCAGTACCAACACCACCAGCACCAGCACCAGTACTAGCACCACCAGCACCAGCATCACCAGTACAAACCAGCACCAGCACCAGTACCAGTACCACCAGCACCACCAGCTCTGCCAGCACCAGCATTACCAGCACCAGCACTACCAGCACCAGCATTACCAGCACCAGCACCGCCAGCACCAGCACTACCAGCACAACCACCAGCACTACCATCACCAGCATTACCAGCACCAGCACTACCAGCACCAGCATTACCAGCACCAGCACTACCAGCACCAGCACTACGAGCACAAGCACTACCATCACCAGCACTACCAGCACCAGCATTACCATCACCAACACTACCAGCACCAGCATTACCAGCACCAGCACCACCAGTACCAGCACTACTAGTACCAGCACTACCAGTACCAGCACTACCGGCACCAGCATTACCAGCACTACCAGCACGAGCACTACCAGTACTAGCACTACCAGTACCAGCACTACCAGCATCAGCACTACCAGCACTAGCACTACCAGTACCAGTACTACCAGCACCAGCACTACCAGCACCAGCACTACCAGTACCAGCACTACCAGCACCAGCACTACCAGTACCAGCACCAGCACTACCAGCACTAGCACTACCAGTACCAGCACTACCAGCACTAGCACTATCAGCACCAGCACTACCAGTACCAGCACTACCAGCACTAGCACTACCAGCACCAGCACTACCACTACCAGCACTACCAGTACCAGCACTACTAGTACCAGCACTACCACTACCAGCACTACCAGGACTACCAGCACCAGCACCACCAGTACCAGCACTACCAGCACCAGCACTACCAGTACCAGCACCAGCACTACCAGTACCAGCACTACCAGCACTAATACTACCAGTACCAGCACTACCAGTACCAGCACTACCAGTACCAGCACTACCAGCACCAGCTCTACCAGTACCAGCACTACCAGCACCAGCACTTCCAGCACCACCAGTACCAACACTACCAGCACCAGCACTACCAGTACCAACACTACCAGCACCAGCACTAACAGTACCAGCACTACCAGCACTAGTACTACCAGTACCAGCACTACCAGCACTACCAGCACGAGCACCACCAGTACCAGTACTACCAGCACCAGCACTAGCACCAGCACTAGCACCAGCACCACCAATACCAGCACTACCAGTACCAGCACTACCAGCACACCAGCACCACCAGTACCAGCACTACCAGTACCAGCACTACCATCACCAGCACTATCACTACCAGCACCAGCACTACCAGCACCGGCACTACCAGCACTAGCACCAGCACCAGCACCAGCACTTGCTGGGGAGTGAGGTTGTGGGGGGGACTCGTCGAGGCTGCTTGTTGGGGAGTGAGGTTGTGTGGGGGGGGAGGGAACTCATCGAGACTGCTTGCTGGGGAGTAAGGCTGTGGGGAGGGGACTCGTCGAGGCTGCTTGCTGGGGAGTGAGGTTGTGGGGAGGGGACTCGTCGAGGCTGCTTGCTGGGGAGTGAGGTTGTGAGAGGGAGGGAACTCATCGATGCTGCTTGCTGGGGAGTGAGGTTGTGGGGAGGGGACTCGTCGAGGCTGCTTGCTGGGGAGTGAGATCGTTGGGGGTGGGGGGAACTCATCGAGGCTGCTTGCTGGGAAGTGAGGTCGTTGGGGGGGGGGCGGAATTCATCGAGGCTGCTTGCTGGTGAGTGAAGTTTGGGGGGGGGGGAATTCATCGAGGCTGCTTGCTGAGGAGTGAGATCGTGGGGGGGGACTTATCGAGGCTGCTTGCTGGGGAGTGAGATCGTGGGGGGGTCGCTCATCGAGGCTTCTTGCTGCAGAGACAGAGCTCGTGCAAGTGCCCAACAATTGTTCCGTGAAGGACCCAGCTGGACAGACCAGGGGTTGTCTTCAGCAGCTTGGACGCAGGGCTTCATCGTTGGTGGTTGAGGGGCATCCCAACCAGGCTTGTCTTTGCTGTCCGTGTCCCTAGGGTTGAACCTTTTGAACCACTTCATTGCAGCTGTCCGTGTCCCTAGAGTTGAACCTTTTGAACCACTTCATTGCAGTGCCGTCATCAACTCTCCCTTCCCCTTCCACACTGCAGATTTCAAGGACAGCTGCACATTCAGCCTTTTCATCCAGTAATGCTTCTGGAGGACGCGAAGGACAACCTTGCAGGCCGCCATATTTAGTTCTGCTGATCACTTATTTCGATGATTCATTGGTTCAGAATGGGCACGCACATTTTTTGCATGACGAGGCAGATGACGTTACAAATGCCAGTACATCGTATAAAACAAAAGCCTTGACTGAAATATGGGTATCGAAAAGCGAGACGAATTTTTGACTCACTGTAATAAACCACTGACTTAAAATATTTTAACCCAAGCAACTAAAATACCAGTCTATACAAACTTCCCCGACCAAAGTGGAAATGTAACATGAAACATAAAACGTGAAAACCGGAGTTTAAAATTAATTAAGCATTAAAATGAGTAACTTAAAATGAGTTTCTAACGAAAGCTGGTCATAATCTTTGCGTTATAAAAGTGCAGTTAATTTACTGAAGCTGTAAATGTTGAAGCGACTGTAAAAAGTGAAAGAACATACGAGGTAGCACAAACAACAGGATAGAATACTGTAATTCTAAGCTAGAATTAAAACTTCAAATAAGAATTAGGCCTAGAAAAAGTCGTGGTAATAAAGATCAATACTTTGTACCACTGACATTTACATTCTGACATTTTGGCAAGAACATAATTCTAGTTTCCATGCACTATTTTTCCACCAAAAATAAGAAAAGAAAATACTGTATAAAAAGAGATAATATTGTCCTACGTCATTTTGCGAAACGTTGTAATCTCTCTTTTTTTCCATTGTGAAAGTCCCAGATAAAGTGGTTGACACTAGAATTCTGAATACTTTCTTCAGTCAGATGACCAGGGTTTACTTGTCTGTGAGGAAGGTAGTTGTGGAGACGCTGATCGAATTCAGCTCAGCGCTTGAGATGCGCGTGCTGAAATAGATGTGAAATTTTCGAAACGTAAAGGTCAGGAGGAGTGTAAATACCGAATGTTAAGATTTATCAGAATGAACTAAATACCGAATGTTAAGGTTTATCAGAATGAACTAAATATCGAATGTTAAGGTTTATCAGGATGAACTAAATACCGAATGTTAAGATTTATCAGAATAAACTATTGCACAGATACACGTATTAATATTAATACATATAAAAAGATCTATATATGCTACTAAACATGAATCGACATGGGTTAATGGCTTGATAATAATAATAATAAATTCGCCTTAGAGAGCAGATCATCAAGAACATATCCATCGTGTTCTTTTTAGTGATCCTTGACAACTGTCCCATATGAGACGTAACGTTAATTTCATGCTGAATGAGACATCCATAAGGGACCCATTATTGACTGTTTCGGTCAGGACTGGCTAATCAGGACCTTCTTCTGCCTCCTAGTGTTATTTCCTGGAAAGTAACAATAGTCTGGCCTAAAGACAAGGGTCGAAAATGCGAAGGAAAAACAGGTTCAAAAAATAAACCAAGCCGAAGTCGGATGTGTTGCATTAAATACACGGATTATCACAGCACAACTGATAACTGTGACACATCCCAACCAATGCCTTTT
Organism: Achatina immaculata; assembly: GCA_009760885.1. Lineage (NCBI taxonomy): Eukaryota > Metazoa > Mollusca > Gastropoda > Stylommatophora > Achatinidae > Lissachatina > Lissachatina immaculata. Next base: position 61,907,740 of record CM019717.1, on the reverse strand, counting down.
TTTAGAGCAAAGAAGAAGAAGAGAAAGAAAAGAAGAAGACGAGGAAGAACATAACGAGACGAAGAGGAATCGACGAGAAATTGGTTTATTTCGTTTAATGAAAAGAGATGAAAGACTGTTTGGACACCGCAGCCATGGAAAATAAACATTGACACGTTGAGCCTTGTATGGAGTCAGTTGAGTTTTCAGCTGGGTCATTATTAAATTGGCTTGAGTTGGAATTGTTGTGGTCGACATCATCTTGAGTTGGATAAGTTCAAGAAAGTAAGATCTGAGTTCGGGCTTGGAACGGCAACACCACCCTGTGTTGAATATGTTCGAGAGTTCAATGTTACCATCTTGGGTTACTTGTTACGATCTTGGGTTACTATCCTGGGTTACTTGTTACTATCTTGGGTTACTTGTTACAATCTTGGATTACTTGTTACCATCTTTGGGTTACTTGTTACCATCTTGGGTTACTTGTTACCATCTTTGGGTTACTTGTTACAATCATGGATTACTTGTTACCATCTTGGGTTACTTGTTACCATCTTGGGGTTACTTGTTACCATCTTGGGTTACTTGTTACCATCTTGGGGTTACTTGTTACCATCTTGGGGTTACTTGTTGACTCTTGTCCACAGGAAGGCAGGGGAACAGTGACAGTACACAGATACCGGATATCGTGCAAAATTCAGTCAAGCGAGTCTGCAGCGATCTTTACTTGAGTTAAGCCTGGATGAAAACAAAAAAACGAGCAGGTTCTTCTTCGGGCCGATCATAGACCAGCAGTTTCGTCTTCTTTTGGCAGCAGAAACACTGTGGAAGAAAAAAAAAACAATGACAGAAAACAGAAATTTGATTCATTCGTTCGTTAAATGCGAAGCCGGACGGCGTTGGCGATCACGCTTCTACATCTTGTGTGGTCTTTGGTTTTGCCGATCAATTCAAATGCTTTTATTTCTCCACTCTACATGGCCAGTCATCGGCTGCTCTCTCCTTTCTTTCTTTGTATTTTACAGTCATTACCGACTTCTCTAACTTGTGTCTTCTCCTGACATGTCCAAGAAATTTTGACTGTCTTTTTCTTATCATTTTAACCAGTTTTTGTTGTTCTGAAACTACTCTGAGAATGTAATCTTCGGCCCATCCAGCGTACGTTGATGGAGACAAATAATACAGGCTTCCACAACAACCAATGTCTCCCAGGAGACATCGAGTTTTGTAACATATTTTTGTATTGCGGTAAGCTTGTTTGTTTGTCTGCTGTTTGTCTGTGTGTCTGTTTTTTGTTTGTTTGTTTGTTTCATTATAAATGAGAACCAGAAAACTAATCACAGCTTCTTGGAACGAAGGTTTTTGTCCGTACTTGATAAAGAATGTTTTGTCTTTTTTTCATACGGTGAAAATCCCGCAGACTTCTATTTCAAACTCAAAACAGGCAATTACAGCTTTTAATCTTCAGCTTTTAAACTGCTGATTGTGAAGCGAAATGTGCACAAGGGATTTCACGCGTGACCATTTCCAGTGTAAAAACCAATACTCCATAACATCACAGCGCTTCTAACGTGGAAGATGATGACCTGTTTCTACTCGTAATACCATGTCCAAAGAGAAACCACATGAATCAAGCAATGCTCGAATGAATGGTTTCAGTTTTTTTGTTTTTTACTGACAATGGATAAGCATTAAATAGCTGGAGTCGGTGGACACGCCCACATGCGTCAGATTCTTTTGTTTCGGAAAAACCAGTCCACGTAGTGTTTTTAGAGTGACGACCACGGGAAGTAACCTAGTCAGAAGAAAAGAAAAGTCCTTCCGGTTCATCTGTCGATAGGAAGGAAATGTTTACGACTTCCCTTGAGACATTTGATCGCTTTTATTCCTCACTTTGTAGCTATGCCAGTCATTAAATTCTTCTAAGTTCTCTCCCTTATTTTATAGATTTTTTTTTTTTTTTCATTTATGGGCATCAGAATTTCCATTTTTAGGAACTTATTTTTATATTTATTACTTCTCTCTGTCTGTTTTCTTTTTTTTTTTTTCTTATCGGATCAGTTTATGTATTTATTTATATTTTTTATCAGCGGATTCTTTGTTTGTTTGTTTCTTTCTTTCTTTCTTTCCTTCGAAAGAAGATGTTTACTATTTGAAGCAGGAAGATGTTTACTATTTGAAGCAGGAAAATGTTTATTATTTGAAGCAGGAAGATGTTTACTATTTGAAGCAAGAAAATGTTTAGTATTTGAAGCAGGAAGATGTTTACTATTTGAAGTAGGAAGGTGTTTACTATTTGAAGTAGGAAGATGTTTACTATTTGAAACAGGAAGATGTTTACGATTTGAAGCAGGAAGATGTTTACTATTTGAAGTAGGAAAGTGTTTACTATTTGAAGCAGGAAAATGTTTACTATTTGAAGCAGGAAGATGTTTACTATTTGAAGTAGGAAGGTGTTTACTATTTGAAGTAGGAAGATGTTTACTATTTGAAGTAGGAAGATGTTTACTATTTGAAGTAGGAAGATGTTTACTATCTGAAGTAGGAAGATGTTTACTATTTGAAGTAGGAAGATGTTTACTATTTGAAGTAGTAAGATGTTTACTATTTGAAGTAGGAAGGTGTTTACTATTTGAAGTAGGAAGATGTTTACTATTTGAAGTAGGAAGATGTTTACTATTTGAAGTAGGAAGATGTTTACTATTTGAAGTAGGAAGATGTTTACTATTTGAAGTAGGAAGATGTTTACTATTTGAAGTAGGAAGGTGTTTACTATTTGAAGTAGGAAGATGTTTACTATTTGAAGTAGGAAGATGTTTACTATTTGAAGTAGGAAGATGTTTACTATCTGAAGTAGGAAGATGTTTACTATTTGAAGTAGGAAGATGTTTACTATCTGAAGTAGGAAGATGTTTACTATTTGAAGTAGGAAGATGTTTACTATTTGAAGTAGGAAGATGTTTACTATTTGAAGTAGGAAGATGTTACTATTTGAAGTAGGAAGGTGTTTACTATTTGAAGTAGGAAGATGTTTACTATTTGAAGTAGGAAGGTGTTTACTATTTGAAGTAGGAAGATGTTACTATCTGAAGTAGGAAGATGTTTACTATTTGAAGTAGGAAGATGTTTACTATTTGAAGTAGTAAGATGTTTACTATTTGAAGTAGGAAGGTGTTTACTATTTGAAGTAGGAAGATGTTTACTATTTGAAGTAGGAAGATGTTTACTATTTGAAGTAGGAAGATGTTTACTATTTGAAGTAGGAAGATGTTTACTATTTGAAGTAGGAAGATGTTTACTATTTGAAGTAGGAAGGTGTTTACTATTTGAAGTAGGAAGATGTTTACTATTTGAAGTAGGAAGATGTTTACTATTTGAAGTAGGAAGATGTTTACTATCTGAAGTAGGAAGATGTTTACTATTTGAAGTAGGAAGATGTTTACTATCTGAAGTAGGAAGATGTTTACTATTTGAAGTAGGAAGATGTTTACTATTTGAAGTAGGAAGATGTTTACTATTTGAAGTAGGAAGATGTTTACTATTTGAAGTAGGAAGGTGTTTACTATTTGAAGTAGGAAGATGTTTACTATTTGAAGTAGGAAGGTGTTTACTATTTGAAGTAGGAAGATGTTTACTATTTGAAGTAGGAAGATGTTTACTATCTGAAGTAGGAAGGTGTTTACTATTTGAAGTAGGAAGATGTTTACTATTTGAAGTAGTAAGATGTTTACTATTTGAAGTAGGAAGATGTTTACTATTTGAAGTAGGAAGATGTTTACTATTTGAAGTAGTAAGATGTTTACTATTTGAAGTAGTAAGATGTTTACTATTTGAAGTAGTAAGATGTTTACTATTTGAAGTAGGAAGATGTTTACTATTTGAAGTAGGAAGATGTTTACTATTTGAAGTAGGAAGATGTTTACTATTTGAAGTAGGAAGATGTTTACTATTTGAAGTAGGAAGATGTTTACTATTTGAAGTAGGAAGATGTTTACTATCTGAAGTAGGAAGATGTTTACTATTTGAAGTAGGAAGATGTTTACTATTTGAAGTAGGAAGATGTTTACTATTTGAAGTAGGAAGATGTTTACTGACGTGGAACCGATCAAGCACCATCACTGCGCTTCTTTACCGGCTGTTTCTACAAATATTAGATTAATATAATAATTACAGCAGCTGATTCTACAAATATTGGATTAATATAATAATTACAGCAGCTGATTCTACAAATATTGGATTAACATAATAATTACAGCAGCTGATTCTACAAATATTGGATTAACATAATAATTACAGCAGCTGTTTCTACAAATATTGGATTAACATAATAATTACAGCAGCTGTTTCTACAAATATTGGATTAATATAATAATTACAGCAGCTGATTCTACAAATATTGGATTAACATAATAATTACAGCAGCTGTTTCTACAAATATTGGATTAACATAATAATTACAGCAGCTGTTTCTACAAATATTGGATTACATACTGATTACATCAGCGGTTTCTAAAAATATTGGATTGCAGCAGTGGTTTATACAAATATTGGATTAACGTAATAATTACAACAGTGGTTTATACAAATATTGGATTAACGTAATAATTACAGCAGCGGTTCCCAAGCTTTTTTACTTTTAACTGTACCCTAAACCAGTAGAGAGACAGGAACCGCGATCCATAAAAAAGAAAGGTAGATAGAGGTGTATGGTGTAGTTTTACAAAGTGAGGGAGGGAGTGAGTAAAGTGAGAAAAAACGAATAGAAAGTATGAGAATGTATAAATGGAAAACATGCAACATCCGATATTTCGGCGTGAGCCTTTTTCGAGGATTACATGCGCAACGAGACACACACACACAAAACGAAGAACTTATTTTAATGTGGCTTCCTCCAGAAGTGAAAAGCAGAGAAGTGTGTGTCTTAGAAGGACCACGCGGACCACACAAAGGATACCCGATAGAGCCAATCGTAAAGAAGAGGTGGAGAGAGAGGAGGAAAACAAGTGGTAGAAAGGGGTGGGGGGAAGGCAATAGAAACATGATAGCCGCTAGAGGAGGTGTGGGGGGGGGGGGGGGAAGGAAAAGGTGAAGCGGAGAGATAAAGAATGAAGAACATAAACATCTGCAGGGAGAAAATGTGAAACTGGTGAATAGGGCAGACCCTATAAACACCAATATGTTGCCAGAGAAGAAAAGAGGGTTGCGGTAGGGAGAGGTAGCTAGGAGAAATAAAGTAGAGTAAAAAAAAGAGGGGGGAGGGAGAGTAACTAAAGAAGTTACAAAAAGCTGAAGATATTGTTAATTCCAGCTGGGTGGAGACAGCCAGTCTGGAAAATAAGGCGCTGTTCTAGGACCCTCCGAGATCGTACATCAGCAGAACAAGAGCTGATAACACTAACAGAAATATCCTGTTTTCCCCTGTGGTTGCTAAGGCAAAAATGCTTAGCCACATGTGTCCAGGCCCTCCCTACCACACTAAGATAAGTTCTTCGTTTTTTTGTGTGTGTCTCGTTGTGCATGTAATCCTCGAAAAAGTCTCACGCCGAAATATCGGATGTTGTATGTTTTTCATTTATACATTTCATACTTTCTATTCATTTTTTCTCACTTTACTCACTCCCTTCCTCACTTTGTAAGACTGCACCATACACCTCTATCTACTTTTGTTATTTAAACCGGTTTTACTGCAGTCGCCATCCCTTTTATCTGTCACATGAAAAAGAAACAAATATATATATATATATATATATATGTATATTGACTTTCAGTTATTACTGAAGTAATAACACTGATTGTTGTTGTTATTGTTGTTGTTTGTTGTTTAAATATTTCAAAGTAATTTAAAATGTTAAAGCAGGTAGGATTTTCCTAAAGTCCTGAAAATTTACTTTTATTATTTTAACTGTTTTTTTTTCTTCATAATTTTTTCTTATGGCTCTGTCTCAGGCCCCTCGCGACCCAAGTTGAGAACTACTGGACTATAGTTGTAAAGGCAGACCATGTTAGCATTGCAGGCCTCATCTCCTATTGGATTAACGTAATAATTACAGCAGCTGATTCTACAAATATTGGATTAACATAATAATTACAGCAGCTGTTTCTACAAATATTGGATTAACATAATAATTACAGCAGCTGTTTCTACAAATATTGGATTAATATAATAATTACAGCAGCTGATTCTACAAATATTGGATTAACATAATAATTACAGCAGCTGTTTCTACAAATATTGGATTAACATAATAATTACAGCAGCTGTTTCTACAAATATTGGATTACATACTGATTACATCAGCGGTTTCTAAAAATATTGGATTGCAGCAGTGGTTTATACAAATATTGGATTAACGTAATAATTACAACAGTGGTTTATACAAATATTGGATTAACGTAATAATTACAGCAGCGGTTCCCAAGCTTTTTTACTTTTAACTGTACCCTAAACCAGTAGAGAGACAGGAACCGCGATCCATAAAAAAGAAAGGTAGATAGAGGTGTATGGTGTAGTTTTACAAAGTGAGGGAGGGAGTGAGTAAAGTGAGAAAAAACGAATAGAAAGTATGAGAATGTATAAATGGAAAACATGCAACATCCGATATTTCGGCGTGAGCCTTTTTCGAGGATTACATGCGCAACGAGACACACACACACAAAACGAAGAACTTATTTTAATGTGGCTTCCTCCAGAAGTGAAAAGCAGAGAAGTGTGTGTCTTAGAAGGACCACGCGGACCACACAAAGGATACCCGATAGAGCCAATCGTAAAGAAGAGGTGGAGAGAGAGGAGGAAAACAAGTGGTAGAAAGGGGTGGGGGGAAGGCAATAGAAACATGATAGCCGCTAGAGGAGGTGTGGGGGGGGGGGGGGGAAGGAAAAGGTGAAGCGGAGAGATAAAGAATGAAGAACATAAACATCTGCAGGGAGAAAATGTGAAACTGGTGAATAGGGCAAGACCCTATAAACACCAATATGTTGCCAGAGAAGAAAAGAGGGTTGCGGTAGGGAGAGGTAGCTAGGAGAAATAAAGTAGAGTAAAAAAAAGAGGGGGGAGGGAGAGTAACTAAAGAAGTTACAAAAAGCTGAAGATATTGTTAATTCCAGCTGGGTGGAGACAGCCAGTCTGGAAAATAAGGCGCTGTTCTAGGACCCTCCGAGATCGTACATCAGCAGAACAAGAGCTGATAACACTAACAGAAATATCCTGTTTTCCCCTGTGGTTGCTAAGGCAAAAATGCTTAGCCACATGTGTCCAGGCCCTCCCTACCACACTAAGATAAGTTCTTCGTTTTTTTGTGTGTGTCTCGTTGTGCATGTAATCCTCGAAAAAGTCTCACGCCGAAATATCGGATGTTGTATGTTTTTCATTTACATTTCATACTTTCTATTCATTTTTTCTCACTTTACTCACTCCCTTCCTCACTTTGTAAGACTGCACCATACACCTCTATCTACTTTTGTTATTTAAACCGGTTTTACTGCAGTCGCCATCCCTTTTATCTGTCACATGAAAAAGAAACAAATATATATATATATATATATATGTATATTGACTTTCAGTTATTACTGAAGTAATAACACTGATTGTTGTTGTTATTGTTGTTGTTTGTTGTTTAAATATTTCAAAGTAATTTAAAATGTTAAAGCAGGTAGGATTTTCCTAAAGTCCTGAAAATTTACTTTTATTATTTTAACTGTTTTTTTTTCTTCATAATTTTTTCTTATGGCTCTGTCTCAGGCCCCTCGCGACCCAAGTTGAGAACTACTGGACTATAGTTGTAAAGGCAGACCATGTTAGCATTGCAGGCCTCATCTCCTGTTGCTTCTAAAGTCCTACATTGCATGGGAAAGTGTCTTAGTAGCGAAGTGGTTAGTGCACTGGTCTCTCATGGCGAAGGTAGGGGGTTCGAATCCGGCCGGAGGCACCCCAGTCACCCAGCTGTAGAAATGGGTACCTGACTTCTTCTGGAGTTGGGGAAGGAAAAGCATCCAGGCGTGATACTGACCATATCACCCTCTAGTGTGCTGACAGGTCAAGGAAAATATGGGAACTAACACCATATCCCTATGTGCCTCTAAGGCATGACAGGATTATATCAAAATACACACAGTATATAAAGAAAAGAATGACAGGAACAACAAAAGTATACACATTGGGTATTGTTTTGTTGCATAAATTTATTGAAATTCAATGGCTTAAAATATTAGCGCCACATTTCTTTAATACTAATTTTAAATAAAGTGGCATTTTAAAAGACGTTCGTACCACGATGCTTCAGACCTCGTGTTCTAAATTCATCTTTAGTCCAGAGAATATGTTACTTGTTCCACGCCACATCTCCCAAACCTTTCATTCACTATACAGCTCCTTCCTTAATTTCTTGCCTTTCTCTGACCTCTTTACCCATTTCTCTCTTCTGGAATGAAACCTTGGCTGGAAGTTAATATTCTTGGCGGTTAACCAAATGTTAACCCATTCTTCAACACGCGATCTGTTTTACATCTCATCTCTTAGATTATTCACACTTCAGAGTTAATATTTCATGTCGGGAACAGCTAAAAAGCTAAACACTAGTCCCAGGCACTAAAGAGATCAGTAGCTACTGCTGTGTGTGAAATTATATTTGTGAGTGCTGAAAAATCGTGCTATCCATGAATGACAATTCTAACCAACAGATTTTTATAGGGATCAGTGACAAGACGAATATTTATGCAGTTATATCCCCTATTTGTTTGTTGAATTTCTGGTTAAATGAATATTTTCCGCTATTTTCCGGGAGTTGGCAGTATCGAGGTGGTTGCATTGAGTATAGTGATGTGATTTGAGGCGGTGAATTCTGAAATTCACAATTCGATCCAAGCTTTATTTCCTTGTTGCTGCCCACGTTGTACATATTTTGACGTAAAGGGATAAATTCGGATATTGAATGATTTAATTTCTAGTAGGGGATCAATATAAAGGCTGTTGGCAGACTCCACCATGATTGGATCAGGTAGATCTCAGGAGAAGGCAGCGACACAGCCTGTTTCTGGGAGATCCAAGAGAAGAACGCTGAGCCCTCTTGAAAACTTTAGTTTCTCCGCCTCTGATAAATGTACGGGGCTACAAGCCATTGGCCAAATAAATAAGAACGTTATCTCTTCTCATTTCCATTCTTTAATGATACTGCGAGCCACTCAGATGACTTCATTAAAATGTAACAAATAACTGTGGTAACACAAGTTCTTTTTCCATAGTCGAAAGTTTGTGATTTGTAACTGGTGCAAACCATGGTAACAGATATCGCATTATCGACGCACAAAGTAGCGGCCGTGATGAATAATAACAAAAAATATTCGTGTGTCGTGGATGTTGCTCAGTACACTGTGAGGTAATCTAGCTGTATATGGTTACTACATTCTACAATTCCTACCTCAAAATTCTAGTTGTTGGTATGCATCTCCCAACAATAGCATCAGGACTTCCATGGAACAGCAGGCGTGCTATGAAAACTTCCTACAACATGCTGAAAAGCAGGTAAACCGACTGAAGCGGATTAATTTGCTTCTTCAAGCTCTGTCCCAGTTCAGATTTTACTCTTGACTCTTACGTTCTTCTTCATTCTTTTATGAACTGATTCATTTTGTGTTTAAATTAACCAACAACAAACAGACTTACCTAACTCTTACGTCAGTTAAATATATAAGGGATTTTATTTTGGCCTAGATAACCTGTATAAAAGTCTTCTAACTCTGCTCTCAACTTCTCGTTATGGCGAACACAATTGCCATTAAAGAGAAACCGACGAAAGAAGACGAGACTCGTTTCAGATCTTCTTTCCCGTCCATGTCTTTGAATAAAATGTCAAAGAACACTATATAGAATATAGTCCCGGTTGCTAAGCTCTGTAGGATGACTTCCGGTACTGTGACGTCAGAGTATAAAGACGCCCCAGACGAGATGAGAATGCCTATTATAATGCCTAGTGTGGAAATGAGAGTGAATGTTCCTATACATAGAAAAGTAGTTCCTTGTTTTTCATCACACCTGCAAAGGTCCATGCCTAGTTTAAAGGCTAGAACACAGCGGTGGACAACTATAGCGAAGCAAAGAGCCCAGATACTGCTCTTCATGCTCTGCAGACCTAGAGCCATTCCTTCAAAAATGCCATGGAATGACAGAGCCATTATGTAGACAATTGATCGGAAGTGGGGCTGGCCATTTTCATCATTTCGACTAAGCTCGTCCACCACTCGTTTGACCTGTATGTCCTGCATAACAGAGTCAGACTCGGAGATCCTGTCAAAGCTGCCCTCCCTGGATGCGCTGAACTTGCGGGGTTCGCCCTCGGAAATATCGCAATCCCGTCGAGTAGAGAACACGCCAGAGTCCGCATCCTTGTCCGCTACAGGATCCCCCGCGTGCTTGGACGTGGACTCGCCCGCCGTGTTGTTGCTTCTCTCGGCGGAGACGGCTGCCGAGCAGGCGTTCTTCGGCAAGTCGAGCTCTACGTCATCGGCAGGTTCATCTTCTGGACTGATGACTGGATATTGAACCCCCATTCGTGTAAAAGGTGGATCCTGAAGAATCGTTGGCCGGTGACCATTTTTCAGTGGCTGCTGTAGTTGCTGCCCTTGATTCAGTGGTATGCGTGGTAGCAATGGGGGCGGTGAGGGAGATGACTGAGAAGCTGCTTGCTGTTCACGATGAGCTCGCCTCTCTTGCTGATGATTCTGATGTTGTGTAGGCTGATGATGATAAATGTTAGGCTGAGCGTTTTGATTTTGATGAAAATGACCTTCTTTCAGAGAGTGCACAGGGTGGTGTTGCTGAGAGTAAGCATGAATCATTGGCGGCCCCGAGATCTGACCAGGTCTGCTGTCACTTGGGGCAGACGTAGTTGGTATGTCTGAAGGGGCTCGTGAGAATGTTCTGAGCACCTGAGTCCCCATCTCGCTGTAGGAACATGACTGCAAGTGATTCATCTGCTGTTGCTGCAACAGGTGAGGCCTGGTGATTGCATGAATGTGATTTGACGTGCTGGACTGAATGTGATTTGACGTGCTGGACTGAATGTGATTTGACGTGCTGGACTGAATGTGGTTTGATGGACTTGAGTGAACATGGTTTTGCATTGACAGGATAAACGGGCCGTTTCTGTGGTTTGTTAGCCTGTGGTTTGCGTGCTGAAGGAAGCTCTCCTTCACGGCTGTGGCAGAATCTAAACTTTTCCGATCAGAGTCAGCGTCATTGAAGCTGAGATCTTCTTCATCATCGATGAGAACGTTATCATCATCGTCTTCCTCATCGTCGCTGAAAGCTTTTCCATCCGCGCGCTTGCCACCTTGACCTACGTCTTCCTCCAGGGTAGACCGAAAGACTCTAACGCCTTGTTTCGACTCGGCGTCACTCCTAGCCTTAACTTTGCTGGCTTTCTTTAGCTTCCTTCTGGCTTCTGACTCTTGAGCCTTGACGTAGAGTATCTGCCAAAGATTAGACGAGAAAATAAATCAATACTTGTTATAAATGAAAGAGCATTTCCAACGTATGTTGGAACCTACCAGCCATAGCCTCTGTATACCCTTTTGCACATAGTCTTTAGCTGCATAAACAGTTTAATGGCCTTTACAGATAGAACGGCAATCGCAGTAATAGAAGTATTTTAGATACTAGCTTATACTTCTATACTAGCACGTGACCGCACACATTTGTCTATATTTCAGCAGTGGAAAATATCATGATTGGCTGGCCTTGATAAATGTATCATCACTCTTACCACAGTGGTTCTCAAACTCTCATCTTTAGGTACTATTTAGGTACTCCTTTTCAGCCAAGAGTACTTCCTTATATATTAAATCATCACCCAGAAAAGATTTTCAGCATTATACTTTCTTATTTGGTGATGCTTATTGAAAAACAGACATTTTACTAAATCAGACAAATAAAATCTGAGAATTAAAAAGCCTCCCTTGCAAACCACCTGCCTCCATGTTGAGAATTACTC